>JBAMBR010002725.1:0-10276 GCA_037044475.1 Zaprionus obscuricornis
TTTGTAATGTGGGTGAAATTGATTGCATTGTTTAGGTTTTTGTATGGGGCGCACGGTCTAGCAGTGCAAGAGAGAGAGAGAGGGAGACTGAGAGAGAGACAGAGCGTAAGGGGAGGCTAACATATAGCATGAGTTTAGGGTAGCACAGACTCGTCTGCATATTTAATATCTGGCAAATAAATGACGTCAGTGTTTTACTATTGCTATCTCGCTTTAGCACTTTCTATCACTGGTGGAAACTGATTTATAGTAGTAATAGCTTTATAGTCTAGTATCTTGATATTTAGCTAATTTCTATATTTTTTTTTTTAATTATCTAATTTAAAATTTTGTTTGTTTGTTTGTTTTTTTTTATAGTTTTTTAAGTGCCACAAAAAAATATAATTTATGTATGAAAAATTGAAGCTATAATGTTAAGTGCAAATTTGCATAAAGTAAAGTCTATGAATACGCATATGTATATATGTTTGTATTTGCGGTCACTGTATGTATGTGTGTGTGTGACTCTGTGTGTGTTACCAACACTTGAACATTGACAGCAGCACGCCACACACTTGACGTCAGCAGCCACAGCCTTGGGCTGTTTCAGTGTCCACTTCCTGCACAAACACACACATAGAGAGAGAGAGTGAGAGAGAGAGAGAGGGAGTGAGAGTGTGTAGTATATATGCGTGTCTCATCTATGGGCATGACATTAATGTCAAAACAGTTGTGCAAGTGCAACAGAGACAGAAACAGAGAGACTGTGAGTGTGTTAGAGTGAGCAAGTGCAAGGCTTAAGGAGTTTTTGTTAAGTGATTTTCAATGCAGTTGCATTTGTCGTACAACTACTGCTACTACAGACTGTTCATGGAATTTGCATAAATTGTGCTGCACAAACAATTGCAATTGCAAAAGTAAACTCTGGCAAAAAGTTAGAGTTAAGTAATACGAAGGTAAAAAAAATAAAAGTAGAATATCGCATTGTTTTTTTTTGCACTTTTTTTTTTACTTATTTTTGCCGCCTGTTTAGCACATTTTGCACATTAACCCAAATGCTTAAAGACAGGAAGTACGAGTATGTAAAGCTGAGTAGAATGGAGGAGGGGAAGTTGAGGCAGGGACGACGAGTGCAAGTATAGAATATACGGGTGACGGCTGGCAAAACTGCTGAAGGTGTCTCTATGTCTATTGTATTTTTTTTTTTATATTTTTTTTGTGCGCTTAGTCGGCCATTTTGCATTTTGTATGGGCCAAGTAAGACGAAGACGAAGGCAATTTTCCATTTTTCATTTTTGTTTTGCATAATTATCCAGTTTTTTTTTTGCATGTGGCAAATGCCGCGACCCCGTTTCGTTTCATTTTTTTTTTACTTTTTTATTTTCATGTAAGAAAAATGTGTGCTATTTTTGAGGAGCTACTGTACTTCAAGGCTATGCCCCGTAAGCTATTTTTTGTTTTTAAAAAGCTAACAAAATTCTTTTGTTGTTGCACATGAACAAAAATTTCATTGCGAAAAATGTTGAAAAAAGTTACATAGTTAAAGGGAGAAGAAGAGACAGAGAGAGAGAGAGATAAGATTTTGGAGATTGGTCTTGGAGATACGTTTGAATTAAGAGATACATTTATTTTGTCTAAACAAATTAGCTAGAATTTATTGTGCATACTCAATGAACTTTTGGCGTTAGCGCTTCTTTAATTTAATAGAAGTGTGTATGAGATGACAAACTTCCTGACTTCTAGGATACCCAGGATATCCACAAAAATATAAATTCACATAATATCCAAGCTTATTATAGCTTCTACACATTAAAAATTTTGGATTTTAGGTTGCATTGATGCTCAAGGCAACTAATACAAGCATAAAGCAAAAGATTTGAAGTCCCTAGCTCTTATAGTTACCAGTTTGTATGAGATACTCACTTCTAGGATACCCAGGATATCCACAAAAATATAAATTCACATAACATCCAAGCTTATTATAGCTTCTATACATAACAAGTTTTTGATTTTAGCAGGCATTGACGCTCAAGGCAACTAATACAAGCACATAGCAAAAGTTTTGAAGTCCCTAACTTTAATAGTTTCCAAAATAAAGCTGTTCAAACTGTTGAACTTGGGCGGGGCAGACGCGCAGACGGACAGAGGGACGAACAATTGATTCAATCAACTGATTTGTTATCTCCTGCTCGCCTTACATGCATTTCCTGCTAAAAATTTCCTATATTGCAGAGCATCCTATATGTACTCTGCATAAATAGCTTTTGTGGCCAACTGTACTTTTAATTGTTGTATTTTTCTTTGGTTGCATACAAATTGCAGTTAAATTTACCTGGCAAATGCATTTTGCCAACATTCGACATGTAATTCTCAGTTAATTGCCTCATACAAATGCAAAAAATTGTGTAAATGTAGCGCAAGAATGTATGCTACACTAATTGGACGGAAGTTTGTGTGTGTGTGTGTCGCGACTTAGTGTCTGTGTGTTGAGCATATACTATGCTCTATCTACATTTGCTAGCTCTCTCTTTTTCCGTCCCTTACCTCTGCTGCTGCTGTTTCTTCTCTCACTCACACTTAAAATTTTACTTGATATTTATGGTTGTGTTTCATTTGTTGTTGTTATTGCTTTGCCAGCCTTGTTAATGGCGCAACAAAACACTTTTAATTATCACACAATACACAGCTATATATATACATGTGTAGCTGTGTGTGTGTGTGTATGAGAAGTTCAGATATCGACGGAATGGCATGCAATCAACGCAACGCAACGAACTGGAACTTTTAACAGGCAGCGGCGATGGCGGCGGTGGTACAAAAATTGAGAACTTCTCCTTCTGCTATTTGTCTTTAACGTGTATTATCTGCTACTCGCTGCCACTTGCCATGTTGCTAATTGCCAAAAACAAAACAAGTAACAACAGCAACAACAACATGAAGAATGCTCATGCGCAAGTTAAGAATTGTCTTTTATATATATATACACACACACACACACACATACAGATATATATTTTGTATACACTTTTTTTTTTTTATTTTATTTCGTTTCTGCCGTTTGCTTGTTTTTGCCCTCAGCACGCGCCGTTTAACAGACACGCGCAACAAATTTACCAAAAAAAAAAACTCAGTTTAAAATTAAACGCACAAATGTAACAACAGCAACAACAACGAGAAGAATGAGAACGCGACAACAAGCAGCAGAACTACAGTGCGAACAACTACAGCAACAACAACTAGTACAACAGCAAAGTAAAAGCGATTACTACAGAACACTTTTTATATATTATATATGATATATAGAGAGAAGGGGGGGAAGGCGACACGATAATATCGCGTCAAATGCGTAGATAAAACGTTTTTAGTTACAACATATAATCGCTGCAGATACATTTTAAGTATTATTTAGCTTTAATAGATACATAGATACATTTGTATCTTTATCTCTCTCACACACACTCTCTCTCTCTTACACACTCACTGTGTGTATTTGTTTCTAGCTGATTGTTTGCAGCCATTTTAAAGCAGCTGCTGCTATTGCTGCCACGCGTCGTAATTGCGCTCTAATTTAACGCTAATGAGCGCCAAATCATTTTGCCCAAGCAGTTTATCATTCCCTCATCATCATCATCATCATCCAAACGCACAACAATAGCAATAACAATAACAGCAACAAGGAAGCAAAGAAAAAGGGAAATGGACCCAACAACAGCAGCAGTAGCAGTAGCAGCAGCAGCAGGAAGACCAGCAGGAGCACCACATTGTTGTTGTCCTACAACGCACATTCCTCACTTTGCATACTTGAGAGATGTGACTATTTATTTATAGCTACAGAGCACCATCAGGCTTCCTTCTTAGCTCTCTTTCACTCTTTGTCTCTTTTTCAAAATTCCCTTATTCCAGACATAGAACATAGAACACCCGTTGCCTAGGCAAGTTCAAGTCCAGCCAGAGCAACTGCTGCTATGTCTGCTGCTGCTGCTTCAGTTTCAGTTACAGCTTCAACTTGAGCTTCGCCTTCATTTTGCTTCACTTTTTCTTCTTCTTTTTTTTCTGCTTCTTTCATTGTCTGGCTTTTGTTTCCAAGGATTAGTTTTAAAAGCATTAACTTTGCGGCTAACTTTTCTCTTTTCTTCTTCTTCTGCATTTTCTTTTTCACTTGCTCTCTTGCCTTGCTAAGGTCAAGGCATATTAAGTGTAAGATTTAACCCCCAGGGGTTTTTTGTGTCGCCGGAGTTTATCTCCCAACCTTGGCCTCTCACCAACTGTCGCATATACTTGCACTCGGAAATTGTTGCAAATAAGAAAAACAAAGTAGAAATAAATGATGATGACAAGAATGAAAAGTCTATTAATTTAAGATTTAATTTTTGTACTTAAATATATTATAAATTAAATTAATAGAATTTTAAGTTTATACAATTAAACTTAACTTTATTAAAACCGGATTATATCCTATGGTAGCTGCCATAGAAACAATTTTTCTATAAAAAGTTTTCTTCAAAGAAAACGTATGAAATCTTCGACAAGAAATAAAATTACAATTTGATTTTTAATAATTTTAATAAATAAATTTATATAAATTTTTTTTTTTTGATAATATTTCATAAAAAAATAAAATAATTTCTATTATGAAAAAGAATTGAAATTTCCTTTACCACTAAAAGGGGAAAAAAAGTTTTTTTTTTCTATGAAAAGTTTTCTTCAAAGAAAACGTATGAAATCTTTGGCAAGAAATAAAATTACAATTTGATTTTTAATAATTTTAATAAATAAATATATATAAATTTTTTTTTATAAAATATTTTAAAGAAATAAAATAATTTCTTTTATGAAAAAGAATTGAAATTTCCGTTAGCAATAAAAGCGCAAAAAAAATGCAGAAATCTGCTAGTTTACACTATGAAATACCAGGCGACTCCCTATATCTCATAAGTCGAAAGCAGAGAAACAATCGATCCAAAATTAAGCATCAAGAATATTTTCGTCACGCTGAAAATAATCCTGCATTTTTCTTGTTTTCATTACTAATCGAAATCGGTTCAAAAAAAATTGAAATTCAATTTGAATAAAAGTTTCTTCCTTTTTTTTTTTTTCTTCTCACAGTTTGACAAATTTAACAAAATTTTCTTGAAAATTACATTTGGCCAGACAATTTTTATGTGATGGCATTTTATTTATTTTTATTTTATTTTCAACACAAAGAATAAGAAAAGCTGATAGAAGAAGCAACAAAAAAAATAAAAAAAAAAATGGTAGAGAAAATGTCTTGAAATATGTATTGTAAAAAATGGTTTTAAGTTTTTTTTTTGTTTTTTTTTTTTTTTCTGCATGCAAGAGTAAATCCAATAGATTATATTATATATATTATATATATTATAATTGAATCAGACACAAAGACAAAAACGAAACGAAAACGAAAAGAAAAGACAAGAATAAGCAAAAGAAATAGTAGAAAAAAAAAAGAAGAGACAGACAGAGATATGTGACAGAGATAGCTGAAAAGGATATGATGTCAAAGGTCGTCGTCGCCGACGCCGACGCACGCACTTGTAAAAACCAAAAGCGAACAAAATTTCGTTGAATTGACAACGCAATGTGATATATTTATATATATATATATATATATATTTATCTATTATAATTTTACATATACATATATATATATTTCTATATAAATATATAGTATATATGCCATATAATATTGCATATATTATATATATATATATATATAACTTCCAACTCTTTCTGCTGTTTTATCTTCATTTTCATCTTCATCTTCATCGTTTTAGGTTTCTCTGTAGAAAATTCCTTTTGACAGCTTTGGCATTAAGCGCCACACATATCCTTTTGTATACTTTGCGCATATTTCACATGCTCTCAGACATACATACATATATTCGCAATTGCTGCTCAGTACGTTTCTTTATGTATATGTATATGTATGAGTCAGCGTTAAGCATTACAAGCACAACAGTTGATAGGCGAATATATATATTGCCGTCGCCGTCGTTGCCTGCTTACCAAAACTTATTACGCATACACTTGTTTTTTCCACTTTTGGCTCGTTGCATGAGTTGCTGTTGCTGTCGCACTCACACTTCAATTGTGCGCTGCCTTTAAGCAATTCTTATGGGCTCTAAACGCGTTAATAAATCAATACTCAGGCGTCGTATTTTGACAAAACATTTCTGAGCCTGATAACCTTTTTTTTTACTTTAACACTCGATGTGTATGTGTGTTGCTCTGGCAGGGCCAAAAGGCTCAAGCAAAAGAAACTTGGCAGCAGAAGAGCACACCTTGAATACACACACCAATACACACACTAATACACACACACATACTTCTATACCTTGCTGCCTGCAATGCAAAAACAAATAAGCATTTTGCCATTAAAGTTGCGTGACGAACTGAAATTTGCGCCAAAGACTCGCGGGACTCGTTTTTTTTTTTCCTTTTCTTGCTTTTTATATATATGTATATATTTTTTATATATTAAGCTTTCCCTCACATCACATCACATCACTTATACTCACATGTCGCTAGTGTTTGTCTGTATGTGTGTCTCTGTGTGTGTGTGTACTGATTCTGACATTTACGGTTGTTGCGCGTTTGCTGTACTGTTGCCGTGCCCGGCTGTAGCCAGTTCTGGTTTTTTTTTTTTTTTTTTTCTTTACTCGCGTCTCAACGCCATGAAGTATGCCACAAAATTGCTTTGATGCCTTCTCTATACACATATGTATGTGTGTATATATACTATATATGCATATGTATAGCTTTTGCTATATGCATATATGTATGTATGTATATTCATGTGTATATGTATGTGTATCTCTGACGTATGTGTTTGTCATTTTTTTTGTTGTTGTTGTTGTCACAATGCGAGCGAGACGCGTGTTTTTAGTGGGACGACTTCATGGTTTGCTCGTTGTGCTCGTAAGTCGTCTGTCTTTTCAGTCTGTTGCTCTTGCTGCTCTGCCTCTGCCTCTGCTTCTGCTTCTCTTTATACAGCAGCCTATGTCTGTTTTACACTGCCTTTCCTTTTCCCTCTCTCTCTCTCTCTCTCTCTCTCTCTTGCTCTTTGTCTATGTCTGTCCTTGTCGCACTGTTGTGCACCCACTCAGGACACAGCTTTTGCTTGACTTGCGGAAAATTAAGTGCTTGTCGCATGGTAAAAGCGGCTTTGCTTTCGTCTGCTTCTTTCTCTGCCACTGCTACTTCTACTACTTGTTTTTTTTTTTCGGGCTACAAAAATTTCTTTTCGCTTGTCACTTTGATGCATTGACCGGAAAATTTCTGTATGCAAAATATTGTACAACAGTTGAAGAAGAAGAAGAAGTAGAAATTATCCTATAAGTACTTTTTCTCTGTGTGTGTGAGTGTGTTTGTGTGAGGTCAGAGGTTGACAGAGAGAATAAATGTTGCTAATAAATGTCATGTGTGTGACATAAAAAAAATATACAAAATTTTGTTACAAAAGTCTAAGGCTATAAAATATACAAATCAATAAAGAAAAAAAAAATAAAAAGCGCTTAAAGCTTGAAAATTTAATATTTTCATTTCAATTTCTATGCATAATGAGCGGCTTTTATTCGTCGTTAACTATGGATTTTTCTTTCTCCCTCTCTGTCTCAGTGTCTGTCTCTCTTTCTCTTTCTCTCTTTCTCTTTCTCTCTGTATCTGTCTCTCTTTTTGATTGTGTAGCTTAATTAGCTAAAAATCAATTCAACATTATTATTTATCAATCAGAAATTCAACCACCGATACAATATGCAGATATACAGCAAGCAGACAATTTATATCTATATATATATATATACAGCTTTACGAACTTTTTTGTTCAAATATTAAAAAAAAATATTAACAGCAATTTAAAAAAATAATTTAAGCTGTTTTTATTTAGTGTAGATACTAAACTATTTAAAAAAAAATTAAGAATTTAAAAAATGTTAACAGTAAACATTTTTTTTTATCAAGAAGAAAATGTGTGGTAGTGGTGCTATTATTTTTTTTCGCAACTGTATATATTATATAGTATATATTCATATTCATATAGTATCTGATATACTCTACGTAGCAATATTTCTACTATATGTTTTTTTTTTGTTTTATTTTCAAAATTTCAATTTTAAATGTTTGAAAAAGCAAGATGAAAAGCTGTAGGTGGAAAAACATACTAAATTGGCCATAAAATGAGTTTTCAATGCACACAATATCAATGAAGAGTGCGAAGGGGGAGAGGAGAGCGAGGTAAAGCTTCAAGTATTGTTGTTGTTTTTTTTTTTGAGTATTTTCCGTCGGGTTTATTTTCACTCTCTCTCGAAAAAAACAATTGCAATGAAAATCAAATTTTAATTATGCATATCTGGCAGCCACAAAACTCTGGCCAAAATGCGGACCAAACTTTTTAGGTTGCCACAAAAGCAACAACAACAACAGCAGCAGCAACAGCAACAACAGCAGCAACAGCAACAACAGCAGCAACAGCAACAACAACAAAAGACATTCAAATGCTGCCCAAGGGAATTTTCATTTATGAATTGCTTTGCACTTGTTAACGTTTTTGTTCTTGTTCTTCTTGTTCTTCTTCTAATTGTTGTTGTTGTTGGTTTTTTCAACTGTTTGCTAAATTTGTGCGCCAGGTGGCGCAGCAATTGAAAATCTGCATTTTCGTTTTTATTTTTGGCTTGGCAAAATGTTGAATATTATATTATATTATACATAATATTAAATTACAATAGATTTATATATCTATTTTTTTAATAGCTTTTGAAGGGCATGCGAGACTAACAGGATACCCTGTAAAATGATATGTAAAATATATTATGATATATTTTGTGCTAATTATAATTCGAATGCAAAGTATTATTCTCATAATTTTTATATCAAGAGTTTTGCTGGGCATGCGAGACTAAAAGGATACCCTGTAAAATATATAAAATATATTTTGATATTTATTATGCTAATTGCAATTGGAATGCCAAGTATAATTCTTATAATTTTTATATCAAAAGTAATTTTCTGGGCATGCTCGACTTGAAGATACCCTGTAATATAAAATATATAGTGATATTTTGTATGCTAACTGCAGTTGGAATACTAGACATTATTAATTTCTCTTAATTTCTATATCCATAGTGTTGTTAGGCATGCTCGACTTGAAGATACCCTGTAAAATATAAAATATATGTAATATTTTTTATGCTAATTGCAGTTGACATGCTAAATATAATTCTGAAAATTTTTATATCAACAATTTTCTTAGGCATGCACGACTAACAGTTACCCTGTAAAGTAAAATATAATAGTGTTTTTTTTTATGCTAATGTGCAGTTAAAGGATAAGTTGATACTAAGCAAGAATATATATACTTTATGTATATCGGCGACGCCTTCTTATAGCCGTTACAAACATTTCTCCCAATGTCCCAGTGTCATAATACTCTCCGTATCCTATGCCTATGGGTAATAAAAATAAATGAAAAACTTTTCAACATATTAAAGTGCATAAACATGTACATATATCTGTTTGACTTAAATGTAACGCTAAGTAAAGTGTATGTTACCTATTTTAATATTCAGTTCCTGTATTTTAACTTGACCTTCTTCAAGTCTGACATATTTATGAACTTGCCACTTTTGGCCCTGAGACAATATTATTATTATTATAGTTTGAGTATCAAGTATCATGTATCATGTGTTGTATATGTTTTGCTATTGGCCTTGTTATGCGTTTACATTTTTTTTTCTCGATTTTAGTTACTCTATATAGTGTATATAGATATCGTGCATATATATATAGATATATTCATGGCAATACAATTTTTGATATGTAAAGAAATTGATTTTTTGGTTGTTTTTTTTTTTAAGGTCCGCTTTAATGCTTGACCCAATTTGACAAGCCAACACATACACAGACACTTAAGCCAAGTGTCTGATGCAACAGCAAACAGCAGTAGGCGTTGGTGGGAGCTGGTAGGTCAAGTGTATGGGTTGGACAGACGAATAGACGGACATCAGCTAGAGCAACTGTCAATGACAGTGCCGCTGCATGACATGTGCTGCCGGACATACTAAGTAGTTGCTGCTGTTGTTACTGCTGCTAATGCTGCTGCTGCTGCTGTTGATGTTGTTACTGCCACTGTCCACTTTGGCTAATTATGTACGCATAGCCACGCCTCACATAGCCGCCCCCCAGCTCTAAACACACATTATGAAGTCATTTAAAACTCACGCACAGCAGCTGCTCTACACTTTGTTCTAGATTTTTTTTCTGTTGACGTAATTTGATAGCATTT
>JBAMBR010002727.1:0-22387 GCA_037044475.1 Zaprionus obscuricornis
TTGAAAGCAATGCCCTGAACTGGCAGCTAAAGATATAGACGAAGCAGAAGCGGAAGCGAAAGAAGACAAAGCTGAATTGCAATTTTTATGACAATCAAGTTCAAAATTGGGCAAAAAATGAAAAAAAATTAAAAAAAAAAACAGGAATTAAAATACTAAAACAAGCAACAAATAACAATAACTAAAAAAAAAAAAACTAAAGCGATTAAAAAGACAAGCTGCATGCAGAGTAAAGAAAAAAAAAATAAAAATTAAAAATAATATTAAAAAAAAAAAAAAAAAATACATAGAAAGCTAGAAAGAAAGAAGAAGAAGATAAGATAAAAAGTAAAACAAAGTGCAAGCAATTTTTTTTTTTATTATTATTAAATTTACAATTGAAGAAAAGAAAAAGAAAATATTTTTTTTTTATATACATATATATATATATATATAAAAAATGAAGCGCACGCTATATACAGAAATCTTACATACATATACACATATATATATATATATATATAAAAAAAAAATATATATATATATATACTTTATATATCTTTATGTATAATTAACAGTTACAATTGCGTAACATATGCCACATGCGATTAATATTTATGCTAAGAGTTGTGATCATTGATTAAGCGCCGTTTATAAACCTTTTATAAACAATTTTTAATAATATTAAAAAAATAAACAAAAAAAAAAAAAAGAAAAGAAAACTCTACACACAACAATAACAACAAGAGCAACAATAATAATAATAATAATAATAATAATAATTATATACATAAAATATATATTTCATTCATTTTTATAAAATTAATTTCAATTTAATTTTAATTTTATTTTATTTTATTTTTTTTTTGAAATATTTGCAATTTTCGCCAGCTTATTTTAGTTAGTATTTTTTTTTTTTTTTTAAATAATAATACAAATTATTTTTTGACGTAGCGACAGACAGACAGGCATACAGACAGACACATTTAGACATATGTATAATTTTTCTATATAGCATTTATTTGTTTAGTTTTTAGGCATTTTAGTTTAGCGCAATTTTTTTTTTTTTTTTCATAAGCAACAACAACAACAACAAGAAGAAATTTGAAATAATATTTATATAAAAAAAATTTTTTAACTATGCGAAAAGAAAAAAAAAAAAAAGACAAAAATAAAATAAAAAAAAAAAACATAAAAATTTTTACAATAAATATTTTTGTATAATTAATCAACTTTAGCTATGAATATATATATATATACATATACATATATATAATGAAAGACTCAAAAGCAATATATATAAAAGAAAAAATAAAATAAAAAACATAATTAAAAATGAAAATGAAGTAAAAATATAAAGAAAGAAAAAAAAAATATATATATATATATATTTTTTTTTTCTTTTTTTCTTTCTTTATATTTTTACTTCATTTTCATTTTTAATTATGTTTTTTATTTTATTTTTTCTTTTATATATATTGCTTTTGAGTCTTTCATTATATATATGTATATGTATATATATATATATTCATAGCTAAAGTTGATTAATTATACAAAAATATTTATTGTAAAAATTTTTATGTTTTTTTTTTTTTATTTTATTTTTGTCTTTTTTTTTTTTTTCTTTTCGCATAGTTAAAAAATTTTTTTTATATAAATATTATTTCAAATTTCTTCTTGTTGTTGTTGTTGTTGCTTATGAACAAAAAAAAAAAATTGCGCTAAACTAAAATGCCTAAAAACTAAACAAATAAATGCTATATAGAAAAATTATACATATGTCTAAATGTGTCTGTCTGTATGTCTGTCTGTCTGTCGCTACGTCAAAAAATAATTTGTATTATTATTTAAAAAAAAAAAAAAAATACTAACTAAAATAAGCTGGCGAAAATTGCAAATATTTCAAAAAAAAAATAAAATAAAATAAAATTAAAATTAAATTGAAATTAATTTTATAAAAATGAATGAAATATATATTTTATGTATATAATTATTATTATTATTATTATTATTATTGTTGCTCGTTGTTGTTGTTATTGTTGTGTGTAGAGTTTTCTTTTCTTTTTTTTTTTTTGTTTATTTTTTTAATATTATTAAAAATTGTTTATAAAAGGTTTATAAACGGCGCTTAATCAATGATCACAACTCTTAGCATAAATATTAATCGCATGTGGCATATGTTACGCAATTGTAACTGTTAATTATATATAAAGATATATAAAGTATATATATATATATATATATTATTTTTTTTTATATATATATATATATATGTGTATATGTATGTAAGATTTCTGTATATAGCGTGCGCTTCATTCTTTATATATATATATGTATATAAAAAAAAAAATTTTCTTTTTCTTTTCTTCAATTGTAAATTTAATAATAATAAAAAAAAAATTGCTTGCACTTTGTTTTACTTTTTATCTTATCTTCTTCTTCTTTCTTTCTAGCTTTCTATGTATTTTTTTTTTTTTTTTTTTATATTATTTTTAATTTTTATTTTTTTTTTCTTTACTCTGCATGCAGCTTGTCTTTTTAATCGCTTTAGTTTTTTTTTTTTAGTTATTGTTATTTGTTGCTTGTTTTAGTATTTTAATTCCTGTTTTTTTTTTTATTTTTTTTCATTTTTTGCCCAATTTTGAACTTGATTGTCATAAAAATTGCAATTCAGCTTTGTCTTCTTTCGCTTCCGCTTCTGCTTCGTCTATATCTTTAGCTGCCAGTTCAGGGCATTGCTTTCAAGTGTTGCAAAAGTGTTTTATAGTGTTGGCTAGTGTTGTTGTTGTTGATTGTGTTTGTTGTTGTTGTTGTTGTTGCATTGCATCAAGTATTTTGCAGCTGTTTTTAATATCAAAATCAGCTGAAATACCAAAACAAATGTTTACTCTCTCTCTCTTTATTTTTTTTATCGTCATTTTCTTCATCATCTTCATCTTCGTCCTCTTCATGGTCTCTCTTCATCTTTGTCATCTTAATGGAATTTTTCGTTTTGATATGTCTTCAATTAGCTCGCATCATTAGCTCACAAACAAATATTAATAATAATAATAATCTTAATGGCCACGCCTTCCTTCCTTCTTCGCCTACTTCGTTACGCATGCAACTGCAAAGAGAGAAAAAAAAAATATTTTATTATTAATTAATTCGAAGAATTTGAATCATTTTTTTTTTTAATTGCTTTTTATTCATAAATATTTTTTTTTTTTGCAGCCTAAGCCTTTGCATGATTAATTCTCAACAATTTTTTTCATTCATTTATTTATTTATTTATTTTTTATAATTAAAAACAATTATTTCAACAAGTGTGAAAAAAAAAACAGATGCTGCTTAAAAGATATTTTTTTTTTTTTTACATATATTTCTGCTGAAAGTTTGAGTTAAAGCGCGACCAAAAAACAGGCAGAAATAGGAATTTTTCAGGCTTCAATTTTTCATATTAAATCAATGTTAAGCTGCTGTTACTGCTCTGTAAAGCATGTCTTCGCACACTGTTAAGTGTATGTTACGAGTCTGTTAAGCTGCTGTTAAAGCTTAGGCTGCTGTTAAAGCTCAGGCTGCTGTCAGAGTTCAGGCTGCTGTTAAAGCTTAGGCTGCTGTTAAAGCTCAGGCTGCTGTTAAAGCTTAGGCTGCTGTTAAAGCTTAAGCTGCTGTCAGAGCTCAGACTGCTGTTAAGCTTATGTCGAAGCTAAGTCGAAACTGTTAAGTTATGTTAAGTTACTGTTATGCTTATGTTAAGCTGCTGTTATGCTTATTGCTATGTTACGCTTATGTTAAGTTACTGTTATGCTTATGTTAACTTAATATTTTTAACAGTTCTTCGCGACATTTCAAACTACTGTTACGCTACTTCTCAGCCTATGTTATGCAACTGTTATGTTTATGTTAAGACTCTGTTTATATTATGTTAAATATAATTATGTTAAGCTACTGTTTATCTCTTGGAATGTCTGTTAATATTTAACAGCTGTTAAGTTTATGTTAACTGTCTGTTTATTAACATTTCTGTCTGTTTATTAATATTTTCTTGTATAATTTTCATTACAACTTTTTGCTGCTGCTGCTTCTGCTTTTGAATTTTTTTTTCTTTTTTTTTACGCTAAACTTTGACACAATTTTTTGTTGGCAATTAACTTGGCAAATGTTTTTTGTTTTTTGTTTGTTTGTTTGTTGTTGTTGTTGCTTTTTGGTCTTTGGCTAATTGAAAGTAATTAATGCAATTAAAAAAAAAAATAATAAAAATAAAAACGCTTGAAATTTGTAAATGTTGCTCTTTCTCTTCTTTGCACATGCTGCTGCGCGCTTAGGCCAGAAACAGCAACAACAAGTATAACAACAACAACAACTACAACAACAATGACAACTATGACAACAACAATTACAATAATATTACAAAATAATAATAAAAAAAACAATGTGAAGCAGCAGCAATAGCGGCAGCATCAAGCGCTTTTCATTAACGTTTTCATTTTCGTTTTTCGCGTGTTAAAATTTATTTTTTTTCGCTTTTTGTTTTTGGAGGCTGCAAATTCTCATTCATAGAATGAATAGACAATGAGTGTATGAATATATGTGTGTGTATATGTGTATGTGTGTGTGTGAATAGCTAAGTATTCACATTTGCGCACATTCAGTAGCGGCAAACAAAACGGACAAAGGTTGCAGGGCGTCGTCGTCGTCGTCGGCGTCGGTTTCATTCATTGATACCTCAAATTGGCGGTCACAATTTATAACTATTACTGTGTGTGGGAGTATTTCTATCTCCCTCTCTCTCTCTCTCTCTATCTCTCCCTTTCTCTCTCTCACTCTATGTGTGTGTTTTCAACTATTTTGTTTATGACAGTAGTAGTAGCTGCGGCTCATCTCTGCTCAAATAAACAATTTGTCTGTCTTACTATGCTCTAGAAATGTTGCAATTTGTATGGAGAATAGTATCGACTGTTATCGATAAGTCAAAATTATCGATTTAAGCTGTTGAAACTTAGTCAATTACTGTGTATTTAAAATTGCTAGAGTTTTTTATTATGTAAAGTAATGCAATAAAAAATTATCGATAAACGATAACTGTCGATTAACGATAATTATCGACATTGACTGTTACATAACAATTAATTTAAACTTTGAAATTAACGATTAACAATAATTATCGATTAACGATAATTATCGATTAACAATAATTATCGATTAACGATAACTGTCGATTAACGATAATTATCGATATTAATTGTTACCTAACAGTCAAGTTAAACTTCGATAATGCTAACTAAACTGTCGATAAAAAATACATATCGATAAATGATAATAAAAAATACATATCGATAAATATCGATAGTTATCGATCAACGATAATTATATAGAACTGATATTTATCGTTAAATAATAAGTAACGATAAACGACATTTATCGATTACTATTCATTATCGATTAACGATTTATATCGATAAACGATTTATATCGATAAATGAAAATTATCGATATTCATGACTGTCGTTGATTCATTTACAAAAAAAATTTGCCATTTTTCATAAGTGAAACTTTCTATAAAATTTTACAGGGTAACAGCTAATCTATACATACATGACTTTACATTAATTGCAAAATTACAGTTGAAAATTGAGAGAAAAAAGAAAAAAAAAAAGAAAAACATTTAATAAATGTTTAAGTGTCTTTGTGCAACTGTATAAAAGTATCTTTGGCATTGCCAGTGTATCTCTGAGATACATTATATATACATATATAGTACATAGACATGATCGTACATGATCATGCACGATCTAAAAATTGTGCGCTAATTACAACACTTTATCACTTTATGCTTTTTGATGTCGCAACCTTCTCATCACATACACAGGCAACACATAGACAGACCCGACCCATAGACAGCATCTCCCGCGCCAACGTCTTATCAATTACTAGCTGCCTAGCAGTAGTTGCTGTGTGTGGGGGAGGGGGGGGGGGGTAGGGTACTGGTGGCTAGTTGATAAGATAAGTAACAAGCAATTCGAGTGCGTATAGAGAGAAGAAGCATGGGAAAAGGCGACAAAAATTATTGCCTAACTTCTAATTGACATTGTGTGTAGTACGCAACAAACAACAAAAAAAGAAAAACTAAAATAATAATAAAAAAAAAAAAAAACGAAGAAACAAGTAAGTGTGTGAGACAGAGACAGAGAGAGAGAGCGCGCAAGTGTAGTTGACATAGAAAAAAAAAACATGCCAAGTGTTAAGCTGATAAGCAATATTATAAAACAGTAACAACTAAATTTCATATGCTGCTCGACTACAAAAATACCCTATAAATTATTTGTATCATGTCGTGACACGCGCACATCACTAACTCAATCATTTTGTTTCACTTAATTAAGCGCTGAAGACTTTTTATACTGTCTGACAAAGGCATTTGCCCTGTTGGCAAACTCACTGCGCAGTCCTCAACATATAACATTGCCCTGAACTTGTATATGCTGCTGTCGACGTCGCTGCTGCTGTGGCTGTTGGGTGCTGGTCAAACCAGTTTGTATGCAGATACAGCAGCAACAGCAGCAGCAACTTTACCAACTAACTAAACAGATGAAGAAGAAGTAGTAAAAGAAACAGCAAAAAAAAAAAAAAAAAAGCAGAAGTTCAACTCTGGAATGTAGTTCGCTGAGCAAGCGAGACAGACATATGCAATGAACGTTGACGTTAATGTTGCGCATGCGCTGTTTACGTCTCGCTTGCGCATACACAATGCTATGTAACGTAATATAAACGCAGCGTCTGTAGCGTCGCAGCTCGCCTCGGCGCTCGTCTCTCACCTATCGTTGTTGAGCAGCTTTTTGAGCTGCTTGCGTTACGCTCAAATGAGCGCGTAAGACCAGCAGTGCGTATGCTCTCTCTCGCTCTCACACACACACATACATTTGCTGAACGCACTCATTTCGTTCTCGCATTGATTTGGCGCTCTCTCACACGCGCGCTCTCTTGCTCTCTGCGCTTTGTGCGTAAGCGCGTGGTGAATTTTTTTTTTTTTTTTTTGTGATTTAGTTTAAATTTCGTTTTGTTTTTCTTTTTGTTATTTTCCTTGTTTTATTGATATTAATGTTTTTTTCTTATTATTGTTGTTGTTGTTGTTTTTCGTTGTCTTTTTGCTTAATTATTTCTTATAAAAATGACATTCATAATATTAAGAATTAATATTTAATTAATTAATAAAAATTATTAAAAATAATATAAAACTTAATTTGTAAATTTTTATGTTGTGAAAATACAATTTTAAATTTTAATTAAAATTTTAATGGAAATGCAATTGATTTTCTCACTCATGCTACACTCATGCTGTTGTTACTATCGATTTAACTATCGTTTAGCAGTGAAACTTAGTGCTAAATTTATATGCTATGCTAGCGATAGTTTAACGATAGTTTAACGATATTTAAATTTTATATATTTTGTATATAAATTTGATTTGTAAAATTGTCAATATTTTCAGACAAAACTATCGCTGCAATTATTATATGTTATTTACTCTTTAGCGATAGTTATACGATGAATCTTGTAAATAAATGAAAATTATATTAATATTATAATTGTCTCTCTTTCACACACACACACTGATACAATAGGCAGTTGAACTAAACAAAATACTATCGATTATAAACTATCGGCTAAACTATCGTTTAGTATAAAAACTTATGTTCTTGATAATAATAAATGCTTAAGCGATAGTTTTTTGTATAACATTATGTGATGTGAAAACTTACGATCGCTGTTACACGCTTGCCAGCTTAGCTCCTTGAACTCTTCACTTCACATCTCTTCTCTTTCCTTCTCGCTCGCTCGCTCTCGTTGCGGACGCCTAAGCGTCAAATGAATGCTTATGTGCACTTTGACTATCGCCGCCCATTTCACGGGATAGATCCGATATAATTTCCTTATAAATCAATGGATCAATATTTTTACCCAATTGATACAAAAGGAACCAATCACCAATTTTACATTTATTGGCAACTGTTTCAACTTCATCACTTTCCGCCAAACGTGAACGTGCACGCAACAATAAATGACGCAACTTAGTGCCAGCAACAACAGCAATACGATAAACCAATGACATGCCCGATAAAATGCTTAATATGATGAACCAGAACCAAAGGAAGACATAGATCTTCTCATTAACAATATTTAATGGTAACACACAGAGACCATCAAATTTTTGTACAGTACCAGATGGACCATATTTATGGAATGTACATTTTGTAACTTTTGGAAATACTTTAGCCATAGGATCGACACGTTCATCGGGTTCCATTTCAGTAAATTTAAGTACATCGCTGCCATAGGTACTAAATTCACCATCCAAAAAGAAATCGACAAAATATATTTGTCCGATGACATTTATAAAATTTAATGCTTCGCAAACAAAAAAACGAAATGCATAAAAATTATGACGATTTAAATTTCCAATAAAATAATCAACTAAAATTTTCTTTCGATCATTTTTACATTCATCATTAACAATTGGACTGTTAAGATCCATGACAAGCATTTTAAGTCTTCCACCTTCCCATGATTTCCATAAATAGCGTGGCACATAAAATAATATCGCTTGGAAGAATAATACAAAGCAAACCCATTGATAATATTTATGATATTTAACTTTATCCTCGCCATCAACATGTGATCCAACGCCTGGTTGTACAACATCACGTCCTGTTGTACCAGTTAAACGATCCGGTACAGTAAATGTTGAATATATCCAGCAATATGTATCCATAACACCCAATGGTATTTCATCGACAATACAATCAATGGGATCACCAATATATTGACGTGATGTTACCAATAATGAGAAGGCAATCAATATGATAACTGTTGCCTTATAATGCATACGAAATACATTGTTATCAATGCAGACCTGATCGATCTTTAGGAGGCCCTTAACAGACCCAAAGACATCAAACATTTTGGCACTTGCTTTTGCTTCTGTTTCTTCTTTGATTTATTAAATATTTCTTTCGTTAAGCTTGGATTTTTGTTTTTATTTTTTAATTAATTGTTTTTATTTTTTATTTTATTTTTTTGTATTTTTGTTGCTTTTTATTTATTTATTTTGTTTTATTGTCACACGTCACTTGTCGTCCATAGTGTCGCAGGCAGCGGCGAACAAAAAAAAAAAAATATTGTTATTTTTCGTTATTTCGATTTGGCTCTGCCGCCGCAGCTCAGATTCTCTACTGATCCGAAAAAACTGAACGACGACAAACGAATCTCTCCTCAGCACAAGAGAGTTGATGACCGACCGCAACGACGACGACGACAATAACAGCAGAGCGCAAAGCAGAGCAGAGCCGTGAGCAGAGCAGAGAGCAGAGAGCGCAGAGCACACACACACACACAAAAAAAATAACGTTGAGTTTTCGGTGTTGTTGTTGTTATTGTTGTTATACGATGTGCGTCTAAAACTAAACTAACAACAACAACAAACAAACTACAATTGCAGCTGTTGAGCCTGTTGCTGTTGTTGTTGTTGTTAAAACGAATGAACGAACAAACAAAAAAAAAAAAGACTTAAAGTATAACACACAAAAAAAAAAGCGCAGACTGTTGTGTTGTTGTTGCTGTAGTTGTTGCGTTATGTTGCTCTTGTTGTAGTCTGTATGTTGAGTTCTGTTATATATTGAAAGAAGAACAAAAAAAATAGAAACGCCGTCACAAGCACAGCGGCACCAGCAGCAAGCAGCAGGCACTAAGCGCACTCTTCGGGTATAAAATTCAAACTGAACCCACCAACTGTTTGCCAAAGCAAAGAGAGAGAGAGAGAGCGCGCTGCCTAGTCGAAGTTCATATAAAACGTTTAAAGTCGCCGGTGCCAGCGACTTGTTATATTCGTGTGTGTAGATAGGAGAGAGCAAGAGCAACGATTGTCTCGCGCTTTGAGTCGTTTTTACACAAAGCAGACGCACGCTGAGAGCAGCACAGCACAGCACAGCACAGCTGAAGTGTGAGCTGCGCGTGAGTGATATGCGCTTGTGTGAGCGAGCGAGTGAGCATATGAACGATTGAGCGACTATGTAAAGAGAGAATAAAATTGAGCGTGAGAGAGTGGTGAGCGTATGTTTTGTTATAAGCGATTGCCTGTGTACATATGTGTGTGTGTGTGTTTTTGTATTTGTTGGCTCAGGTAAATTTGACAACTTGCATACACACACACACACACACACACACACACACACACATAGAGCGCGCGCGCAGACTCGCGCAGCAGCAGCAGCAGCAAGCAACAAGCAGCATTTAAACATCAGTACGCCTGCAGTCAGACCTGTTTTAATACGCTTGCAGCGAGTCTATGCATGCAGCTATAAAGCTTGTAGCAGATATTATAGCTACTTATATATACTATATATATATTCTTAATCTACATCAATAGACATGTTGTGAACAGTCTCTAGCAAAAATTGATTTTATTTTTTTTTTTTGTAAGTATAAATTTTTATGTCTTAGAGTATTGAGATCTTGCTAGTATAACTTATATTGCTGCACATTATGTGTTAAGTGTAGCCATTTTTTCTTTTGGGCCAGTTTTTTGATTTAGACTTGGCCAATACCAAGAGTCATAAATACATACATATATATATGCTTAAATATGTAATTGCACCTGTAATCTGGCAACGCTGCTGAAAATTTACTTACATGCCTGCATTTAAGCTAGGCTTGTAACGATCTGGCAACGCCAGTTGTAATAAATACTGCTTTGATGTAGGATTACGGCTTAGGAAATTAATGTTAATGTGTTTTGGCTGCTGTATGTTGTTATAATTGATCGTTGCAGCAGTCTGGCAACGCTTGTAGCATGTAATAGAGGCCATAGAGTGCCTTGAGCTGCGACTATATGATATAAGTTTATATGTAATATTAAGGAATTTGAACAAACACTGGCAACACTGCGTGTTTTTAGCATTTTTGGGCATGATTAGCGACTAGCGACAGTCTGGCAACGCTGCACTGCCAACAAAAATATATGCCTTCGAGCGCTTGCTTAATAATTTCTAAGCCTTGCTTAACAGTAGCTATGTATAATTATGCAATATATAATAATGAAAGTCTGGCAACGTTGCGCCCACTGGGTGCTAAGTCAAGTCAAAGATATTGTACGAGTATATGTATGTACATATATGCAATACGTGCATTGCATACCTCAGATACTTATGCTATGCTGCTATGTGTGTGTGTGTGTGTGTGTGTATGCGCTGAAGAACAGCAGCAAGATGTTGAAAGTGGCAGAGTGGCGAATGGCAGTGCCACAGACGAAGAGTTCTTGGAAGTCGTCAATTGAGTGTGGAGTGCACATAAAACAAGAAACAAGTTACTGACAGATACATACAGACAATATATATATAGACAGACATATGTACATAGATACATATACAATATGCTTGGTATCTTGGTAGCTTAAGCTGTATCTGGTTTTTTTTTCTTTAGGACTTTGTCTCCAAAAATGAAAAAGATACCAAAAGATTTGTAGCTGCTTTCACTGCACATGAAAAACACTACTCTCTCTCTCTCTCTCTTTGTCTCATTATCTCCATCTCTCTCTCTCTCTCTCTCTCTCTCTCTCTGTCTGTCTATTTACCTGTTGATTTTTCCTTACCTGTCTTCAAGCGCAACCTTACCTGGTACTGCATACCAGACACTGCTTAGAGTTGTTCAATTTATTTATTTATTTTATTTTTTTTTGTATGCTCAATCAATGGATTTTCCTGCTCTCATAATTTAACACTCTATTGTTAGCTAGCTATCTCTTTTGCACTCTTTCAAGTTTTTTGTTTTTTTTTTCTCACTTTAGCTACAGGGTCAACCTTTATATTTTTGACTACTACCTGGTAAATTTTTTGTTATAGTCTAAAAACATAAATAACACTTTCTATTACTTTATTATTTGCTATCTGTATTATAAATTACATATAAACATATGGTAACATATATAGGGAAGTATTGCATGAACAAGAGCTTATCGTAAGACTCATTAAAAAAAAAAAATAAAAATAAAACGTACTTAAGATTCTCGCCGTGAGCATTCGTTCAGCCTTGATTATTTGAACAAACATTTTTATTTTTTTTTTTCAAAAATCATTATACTCTAGAGATTTATGCCCGCATAATTTTAATGCAGATTTCAGTAATAGAAATCGGGAATATATATATAATATGGCAATTTATGTATATATAATAGAGTTTCTATATGTTTATCAATTATAGCAGGAAATATGTCACATTTATTAAGAATTTATTATTATTTATTTTTATTTTTATTTTTTTTTTACATATTTTTTTTTTCATAAAAAATTTATAATATTTTTTTTTTATATAGTTGTATGATCCGGTACATACTGTAAATTTATTTAAATTTATTTATATATATTTGTAAATTTATTTATAGCATATTTTAATCGTTTTTAAATTGACAATATATTGATATATATAATAATCTATCATATATAGACATATATATATTTATGATCTATACTTCAAATCGTGCTACATACAAATCATGCATCCATTAAATCTATTGCCGAAAAATATTTACGCTCTGACTGCTATAAATAGCGCCAGACAGATAATAATTGATCATAACATTTATCAGATTGCCATGAATTAGTGTTATAGGTTCGCTAGGTAGCTGCTGTTGTTATTGTTGTTGTTGTTGTTGTTATTGGTGGTGGGGTAGGCGTTACAAATATTGAGTCTTGTCTATTTTGGCATAAATCAATTTAAATCAAATCAAATCAACGCCTCAACGATTTCGACAATTTCAACAACTCAATCGTGCGCATGCTCAAATTTCCCCCAAAACATGGGAATAACAACAAGCAAGAAGAGCAAGAACTCTATGAAGTGTATGAAGAGCAAGAAGATGAAGCTCAAGACAATATGTAAATATTTATATTAGAAAAAAAAAAAAAAAACTTGACTAAAGAATCTTAAGCTTACTGTCTCGCTCTCTCTGCCTTATCCCCCCGCCACCGTCAGCACTTGCTCGCTGCTCATGTTTATGCATTTTATTTATTATTATTTATATTTGATGCTTAGTTTTTTTTTTATGCTTCGTATAGATATTTGTATATATTGATCTTTAGATTCTATAGAAACTCAAGTCAACAACTCAAATTTTGTTAAAATTATAACTGCTGAGAAATAGTATTGATAATATTGAAGTATTGGAGAAAGCTTTAGGAACTTTGTAGCTATAAGAGCTATGAAAGAGCTATGAAATTTTGTTATATAGCTGCTATTGAACTTTTACTAAAATAAAATGAATTTTACATAGCATCAAATAAATATAGTAGAATCCGTTTATAACGACTCTGCTTAAAGCGTTCGTCCGGTTACTGCAACTAAAACTCGTTAACTTGATTGCAAACTTATACATACAAAAATTCCTTTCGGTTAGTGCGTCTTACGGGTATAACGACGTTAAATCGTAGGTTCCTTGAAAGTCGCTATAAGCGGAATCTAAACTCAAAGAGTTACTCAACTGCTAGAGCAGGAGATAATATAGGATATGGCATAGACTCTAGGTAATATTATTTCCATATAGCATAACTTTCAGTCGTGCAATGCTATGCTCTCTCTCTCAGTCTCTCCCTCTCTCTCACTCTCTCACTCACTCTCTTACTCTCTCTCTCTGTAGATCAAATCTATTTTAGCTTTAAAACTTGTCGAAACTCTAAAATTGCCTTTTCAGCACATGTTAATTTCATGAATCAATCTTTCCCCCTACCATAAAGGGCCAACTGTCAACTTGAAGTAGAACATAGGTCTACGGAGGGTAGAGAGAGTGAGGAAAAATACTGTGTCTATATACGATGCTTCATGGCATGAAAAATGTTGCTTTTGCTTCGTCATTGCAAAATTCACCGAAATCACTAAAAAAAAAAAAAAATGCGTCACACATCGTTGTCGACCAATGGTACGCAACGCCTCAAACAACATTTTTGTTTTTTTTTTTTTCTTGTCTTTTATTTTGTCGATCTGCATTCTTCAGGGCGTTAAATTTGATTTTTTTTTTTTTTTGATTTTTATTATAGTGCTACATTTGAAGGCGTCTCTCTTTATTTTCAGTTTCGCTTCATTTTTGACTGATTCAGCAGCTAATCATTAACTACTTAAAATATATATATATCGTATATCGTATATCTATAGTTGAAGTATAGTCTTCAATTTTTTATGGAACTACTACTGCCTTCTCTCTAATCAATTGATTTTGATTTTCTTTTTCGTTTTTTTGTCTCTTTTTCCATATACATCAAAGAGACGCGACTAATATTTTATCGCATGCATTAAGTTTCGAGCGATACCCTGATATCGCAATAGAATTGATTACGGTTACGTATGCAAATTTTTACTAAAAAACAGAATAGAAAATAAAAAATAAAATAAAATATGAACACGTAAGAAAGCTTTAGTCGAGTATGCTCGACTATATAATACTCGGTGCCCAACTCTTTACAAGTGTGAAAAAGAGAAAAACACTAAGTTAATGTTGCCGTCGTGTATGAGGTGAGAACAGTAGGCAAGCGTCGGGTATGGGATGAGAACAGTAGGCAAGCGTCGGGTATGGGATGAGAACAGTAGGCAAGCGTCGGGTATGGGATGAGAACAGTAGGCAAGCGTCGTGTATGGGGTGAGAACAGTAGGCAAGCGTACGCTATAGAGACGCCTCTCAACTTTTGTGTATAACTTCCATGTTAATAATCCGATCTGTACCAAATTTATACACAACTCCCAGACAAACATATTCTAAGTTTGTGCCAAAATTCAGTCCTGTAGCTTAACTGGCTGTAGGTGCTGTGGTGTGTTCAAAATGGTTTTCATTGATTTGTGGAGGCGGTGGGTGGGCGTGGCAAAAATCCAAAATAAACTTGAACTGCCTGCAACTAATACAAACACTTTGCAAAAAGAATGAAGTCTCAAGCTCTTATAGTCTCCGAGATATGTTTGTTTATACGGACGTACAGATGGATAGACGGACAGAAGGACAGACGGACATGGTCCGATAGACTCGGCTGAGTTGATCCTGAGTCAGAATATGGGATCGGCCACGCCTCCTTATGCGTGTTACATACATTTGCTGCTGTCACTAAACCCAATATACTCTTGATACCCAATGGCCACCGAGTATAAAAAGATTATAAAAAGAATTTTTGTTCTAGCTTAGGAAATTGTGTAAAAATGCTTTGTCTATTCTACAAAGATCGTAAAAATTTGAACCTATGAAATTTGTTGTTGTTACTCAATTGATCCAGATCATAACATTAGCTGTACTTGTACATTTTCAAGGCTTTTTTTTTTGATATTATTGAGTTTTTAATAGTTACTTTATATCTGTGCCTCTCCATCATCTCTATCTGTATATGTTTATTGTATGTTTCAACTGTCCCTGTGTATCTCTGTCACTACTATCTCAGTCGCTGTTCCTATCACAGTCGTTGTCTCTATATTATTTGTCTATCTTTCCGTCTCCCTTAGCATTGCTTATCTTAGACGGCATTCTTCGTCAATGTATTACCAAGCAGGCTTAAGTTAAGGTTTGCCCCCGGATAAGATTGGACATTTTCATGTTATGTATGCGAAATTCTCTACGTAAGTTTATATGTACATATATATGTATGTATGTCTGAGCTGATAGTCAACTTTTGTCGCTTACGCATTTCGTTAGTAATTTGTACAATTTTAGTTAGTTGACTATTTTTGCTATATAGATAAGCTCTGCTTCTGCTTCTGCCTCTGCTCTGATATTATTATTATTAATATTTTATTATTATTACAAAATTTTTTATTCTTTCATACAATAATTGCAAATATCATTTTATATATATATTTTTTTTTATTCATGGTACAAAGTCAATTATTATTTGTGACAAATGTGACAAAGTTCATTGATTGAAACGATTTTTAATATTCATATTCATATATATATATATATATATATATACCAATAAATAACAAACGATCTCTTTTGTTCTTTACCCTTCGATCTCTAGCCCCTCACAAATTCCCTACACGTTGTTTTGCAATCGCATTGAATTTCAAGCGAAATTTGAATACTTCAAAAACCGCAAAAGAAACCAAAATGTTGCGAATCATTCATGCAAGGCTCGCAATAAAAAAAAAATTATAATAATTAAAAAAAAAAAGAAAAAAAAAACGTCGCACCTCAGCTACAGATAAAATTACAATTAGCTAAGCAACAAATTGCAACAGTTGCAACAAGTTCTACTTACAAAAAAAAAAAAAAAAAGTGAAAGTATTTTTGATATTTTTTGTTGAAATAATTGCGCAATGAACTAAGCTTAAATTATATAAAAAAAAATAATATATATATTTAGCACGACTTGCAGTTACTCATTAAAATTTAATGTAGCTGAAAACATGCTAAAAGTCTTGGCATAGGCAGTAAAAAGTAGCACATAAGCATTTTATAGTAAAAATTTCTGATTTTCTTCTTGGAAATCGTACACCAAATGCCTTCGCAAGCTCCAGAAGATGGATTGGCTTTTGAAGCCCAAAAGTCTCCAGCTGTCGACGAAGGCTTTATTGCTCACAGCGATCTTCACGCCAACTTGGACATACGGTATCCAAGTTTGGGGAACAGCTTCAAGGCACCAGCTGAACAAGCTAAGGGTGGTGCAGGCACGTGCTGCTCGGCGGGCAACCGGGCTTCCCTGGTATGTGATCAACCGGGCAATCGAAGCTGATCTTCGCCTTATTCCGGTGGGCGATCAAATTAATCAACACAGCAGCCGATATAGCGACAGGCTCATGGCGCACCCAAACCCACTAGCTAGAAGGCTTATCAACCCGCAACCTCTTCGAAGGCTGAAGAGACTACACCCCAGTGACCTCGCTTCCCGGGTCGTCCACTAAACCTACTATACGTAAATCTTGTAAATTTTTGTAAATAATTGTATTTAGTTTAAGTAGTATAATATCTACTATATGTGTATATATACCCCCATCTACACGCGCCCGGTTATGTTCAAATGGCATTGCAAAAAAAGAAAATCGTACAAAAATTTTTTAACAAATTTTTAGGCGCGTGTAGAGAATATATTTTTTTTTTGGCCAGTAGTTTGTATTGTTCCTTAACATATTCTTGATCAGCTTTTGCAATAAGTGAAATTTAATATATATACTTCATATGCTCATAAGCTGTATTTATAGTCGCATTGAAAATTAAGTTTTTTTTTTTTAGTATGAAAAACTTTGTTTGTTTATTAAGTTATACGGCTGGAATTTACAGGATATGAGTTTATGAACGACATTATAAAGCTCATATAAATTTGGAAACTCTATATCAGCTACCAAGGTGCTGTAGTCTTCTAAGACTCCAGGGATATGACATATACTGCAGGGACAAAGATCATTTTTATTTTCATGTCATTTATTTAAGCAATTATCCAAATTTTAGAGCTT
This sequence comes from Zaprionus obscuricornis, assembly GCA_037044475.1. Classification (NCBI taxonomy): domain Eukaryota; kingdom Metazoa; phylum Arthropoda; class Insecta; order Diptera; family Drosophilidae; genus Zaprionus; species Zaprionus obscuricornis. The sequence goes on from JBAMBR010002727.1 coordinate 17,431, forward strand.
ATGACTTGCGGATACTCACTTTTAATCAAAATTCAATCAAAATTCAAGACAAATTTCTTATAAAATAACAAAAAAAAAAAATCCCCCACAAAAATTGCATAGCTATAGATCTTTGCGTTATATATAAAGTGATACGCATGCAGATAGATCAGTTATACTCTATAATAAAGAAACGAGCTAACAATTAAATTCAACATAAAGATATTAGATAATGATATTAAAAAAAAAAAAAAAATCCCAGTTAGGTTTATAACTAGAACAAGTCATAGAATTTCTACAATAGTCAGCATTATAAATATAGAAACTGGCATAAAGCATTTTTATAATCAAAATATATAAAGCAAAAGATAGACAGATAAAGATGCATGCTATATGAAGTTGAAGAGATTGTATTTTGTATTCATAAAAAAAAAAAAATAAAGATACAAATACTAGTTTTTTTTTTGGGTCTCTTTATGTTCTTTTATCATATGTGTCAATCTCAACGGGCAACCAAATATTGACATATCACGATTACAATGAGGACTCTCAAGTCGAAAATTGCCTGAATTGTCGCTCGACTCGTTTGTATGTACATATGTATCGTCGTCTCACACATGATAAGGTTAATCATAATTTATACACTCACTCACTAACTGAGAATTTTTAACTGATATTAAAAGTATATATATATATATATATATAGACAGAGTTGTTAATGAGTTGAGCTACAATTTAGATAGAATCGACTATCTAATAGAAGCTAACTAACTATGCCAGGTGCTTGATAAATTGGTGCCTGGTGCCAATTTGCCAGAAGTAAAACATGAATCAGTCATGACGCAAGTGATGAAAACAACAACAAAACTTTTAAAGAACTAATCAAAAGTCTAGTCTACATAGCACAATTTAGTCTGAAATTGATCAAAACTGATCTTTCTTAATAATCAAAATATTTTTGTTTTTCTTTTTCTTTTTTTTGGGAATTTTTTTTCTCGTCATATTTAAGCAATTTGTCGTAGTAGCTGATAATATTTGTATATATATATATAACGAGGTCAAAGAGTTAGCATGCTTATCTAGTAATAACTTGCAATGCCACAGCTAGTATTAAAAATTTGAGTGTTTTGTCCCAGAAAGATTAAAGAACTTCAATATCGCAACGCAGCAGCAGCAGCAGCAAGTATTATTTGAAATATTCATAGATAAGTTGCAGCCTCCTAGGCAATGCATCGAAATATTTTACTTACTTTCAGCTAGTTCTTTAAGCCTAGTATTATTTATACCAGATGTTATGCAACTTTAACAAAATTTATTTATTTATTGTATTTCTGTATAGGCAATTCTGCTTCCGAGATTTCAGATAGTACCAATCAACCAATTTGCTCTAGTTCGTAAATCTAAAGCTTTTTCTCTGCTAGCACTAGCTCTTATGTCTATATTTCTACTCTTAGAGCAACTTCCTGAGTTGCTTTCGTTGTAGAAACTCTCAACTGTCTACAGTCTGTGCTGCTATATAAAATCCAAAGAACTTTAACTACCAATATGAACGAATGAGCATTACCTATTATACTTTAGGGTTTCTACTCTCTCAAAATTCTCTTTTGTCCAATATATGTATATATAGAAATATAAGAAACTCAAGTAAAGCAATATAAAAACTCTTTCATGCTTTTTTTTTTTTTTAATGTTAAATTCACTTGAAATAATCTTATCGTAACCGTATTTTGGCCTATACATAGAGCCAGGGGTATGGGCCAAAATGGGGGGTGAGAAGGAAGGAATATGGTTTCAGTTACGATAAGGTTTCCGCCGTAATGTTTTCAATCTGAAAGCAACGCAACACGCTCGTCTATAGCCTTCCAGTGTGCGGACAACAGTAACGATACGAGGAGCTCTACAACGCTCTGAGAACAAAAAAAAAAAACAATTAAAATCGAACATAGGTTTTTTTTTTTTTTTTTTTTTGTTTTTGGCGACATTCGACATTCGATATTGTGGGGCATAACCCACAAAAACTAGAGTCGCAAATATGTTAAGCACATTTAGTTCAGTTAAACAATATTTAAAATTTGATTTATCGCGTGTGATTATTGATAATATTGTATTTAAATTACATTATCGCTGGACATTTGTATTATTATTGGTGGCAACACTATTAATTACATCTCGTCAATATATTGGTGAACATATACAATGTATATCCGATAATGTTGTTGCACCAGTTATAAATACATTTTGTTTCTTTACGCCAACATTTACAGTGGTAAGTCAAGTGTCTGCATTATCAAATATTAGAGATAAAAATCTAGTGATAAATTGTAAATGCAAACGTAAACAAAACATTTCAAGTTGATGAGATACTAAGATCAAGATCTCTTTATTTGTAGTAGTAGAAAAAAGAAGAAGAAGAAGCAGGTAGCGCTTGCTAGTGATAAGTTTGTTGGAAGCATGTTAAAGAGATAAGAATTTAGTTGACTTTATAAGACTGACACTACGAAAACATTGCAGAAGAATTAAAAAAAAAAAAAAAAACAGCAAAAATATGTGAAGAATTGGTAGTAGCTAATACCGGCTAGTAGCTGCTCTATAATATTCTGGTAGAGCCTACAGTAAATAACTTGACTAACAATTTTTTTTTCTTTCCTATTTCCTATTTCCAATTTTAGGTGCGTCATATGAACAATACAGCACTGTCAAAGGGCACAATCTTTCAACCCGGCATCGGTCCATATGATCGCAGTGAGGATAAAATTAAACGACATGCTTATTATCAATGGGTACCCTTTGTATTATTTGCCCAAGCCTTATGCTTCTATATGCCACATATGCTCTGGAAAAAATGGGAAGGTGGACGAATTAAAGCTTTAGTTTATGGTTTACGTATGGTTGGTTTAACCAAATATTTAAAACATGAAAGTATGAGAATTGGTAAATTAAATATACCATCAATGGCTGAGGCTGAGGAACGTATTATAAATATACGACGTACAATGATTGATCGTATGCGTTTAAATCAATCATGGGGTGCACATTTAGTATTTACAGAAATATTAAATTTATTTAATTTATGCTTTCAAATTTATTGGACAAATCGTTTTTTGGGTCGTGAATTTTTAACATTAGGTTTTAAAGTATTACGTGAACGTTGGATTGATAAAATGGATGCACTTGATGTTGTCTTTCCTAAAGTTACCAAATGTACATTCTTTAAATATGGTGCAGCAGGTTCATTACAAGAGCATGATACACTCTGTGTAATGGCATTAAATATTATGAATGAGAAAATTTATACAATATTATGGTTCTGGTATTCGTTTCTATTTATTGTCACCGTGCTGGGATTATTATGGCGTTTGCTTACACTCTTCTGTTATAAAAAGTAAGTTCTACAGTATACATTATCTTTAAGCAGTCACTAATCCATACTTTTTCTCTACTCTTTCTAGTGTTACATTTACCAAGTGGTCACTGTATTGGGCTAAGCCTGGTAAAATAGATGAATCAGATCTTAATGCTGTTATTGCTAAATGCAATTTCTCCAATTGGATGTTTTTATTCTTTTTACGCACAAATCTATCGGAATTCCTATTCCAAAAGGTTATTTATCATCTGGCCAGTGAATTTCCAAATGATGCAGTACATGATAATGATATTAATGATTATAAAGCACGTGAAAGGCAAAGTGCATCAAATGAAAAATATACGCATAAAAATGCATTAGATACTGTTGATGCACCATTATTGCATCATCGTAGTGCTGCTGGAATAGCGGGTGGTAGTACTGTTAGCAGTGGTCCTAATGCACCATCAGAGATCAGTACGTTGCCCATTTAAAATATATATTTTTAAATTAAATTTTAAGTAATTAATTATTTGTCATTTTATTTTGAGAATATTTTTTTTCCCCCTGTGTTTTTTTTTTTAATGAAATAAATTTTATTGTTAAGTTCGATTTATTTGTTGTTTTCGGATTTCTAAGCTTTTTGTTTTGGAAACTGGTTCCAAAATTTCTATAAATATGCACAAAATGGCTGCCAGCCAGTTTAGAAATTGTGAGATGATGAAGAAGAAGAAGAAGAAGAAGAAAAAGAAACCGGCCAAAGTCGAAAAACACCTTTCCCCCTCATCCCCCCAACCACGTGACGCGTGGGTGTGGCATTACACCAACTTGAGACAGTTGAACTCTCCGCCCGTTCATCACCACACCCCTGAAAATGACTTTGAGACACAACTCGACTTGTCTTGACTTGTCTTGACTTGTCTCGACTTGGCTTTAGCTAAGCTAACTGACTGTGGTTTGACCCACTTTCAATTGACATCGCCGTCAGCGTTGGGCGTTAAACGCAACTGCGGTTTTTTTTTTTTTTTTTTTTGTCAATTGCAGAGCACAGATCGTTACATGAAAAATCAAAGATCAAAGATCGCGTCTCTATATTTTTCATAGCCACAGGCTAGACATTGATCTCAGGTTACACATTTTGGGTCACGCAACTACTGAGCTAGTTAGTGGTTAAATTTACCTTTAAACAATTCATTTAATATTCCAAGCACATTGAAAGTTGAAATTCAACCTTACTTTAAATTCAATTCAAGCAACTTTGGTTCCCTATCTCAGATTATATATATCAACCAACCTATGGTGTATCAAATGTCTAGACAAGATTTATGTGTTTAGCCAAACCCTAATGCAAAGTTTTTTTTTTTGCAGCTTTAAAACGCATAGTTCCTAAATTATCTCACTGACTATAAGCCGAAGTTAAGGAAGAGTCCAAAATTTATTTACAATTTCCCAAGCAGATTATTGAGATTTCAACAGCTTATAAGCTGAAAATCCAAGTGCGAATCTCAGTGAAAGTTTGAATATATTTTCCAAATAGATTTCATTATTTCATCAGCCTATAAACTGAACCCTCCCAGTAATCCAACATTTTTTTTTTAAGATGTCAACTCTTTTCCAAATTGATCCTAAAATTAT
>JBAMBR010002729.1:0-83692 GCA_037044475.1 Zaprionus obscuricornis
CAGAGGTGCGTGTCAGTCTTTTGGCTGGTCAACAGGTGCGTGGCAAATTTACTTCCATACGTGATATGACAAACTTTAAGATACAGCTAGAAAGTTGCAGCAATGTTAACTTTTTATGCAGTTATGATGATGCCAAGTTTGTTAAATCTAATAAAGATTTGGCTAAACCCTTTAAGGAGTTCTATGAAGGCAGATCTTATGCTTTAAATATTAAACATGTCTGTGAGAATAATATGTAAGTAGTAGTAGCAGCAGGCAGCAAGAGTTGCCTACCACAATAACAACTCTCTTTCTCTTTTTCTCAGTATACATTTACGTCCTGTCATGCCGCTGTTGAAGGAAGAGCGCAGCGCTTTCATTTGTCCATATCCTGTATTGGTAAATCATTTTAAGGCTTTAGTTGTTTTTACAGCCAAAGCTTATCGCATCTATGTGCAGCCTGAAACTGTAGAAATTGCCATGAAAAAGCTGCTCGATGATATGTTTGAATTTTATACTAAAAAAGGTAAAAAATCAAAAAATTCTTGACTTTGCATTTTCATAAATTTGAAATTTTTTTGGCAGGCAATAAATTGCGTAAATTTGATAAAGATCAAATTTGTGCAGCACATGGCAGCGATGGCAATTGGTATCGTGCACGTATTTTAGCCAAAGATAATAAAGGTGCACGCATTGATGTCTTCTATCTGGATTATGGCAATTCCGAGCAATTGTCACGTGATCAACTTAAACAATTGGAAGAAAAATTCTATGTAAATCGCAGTTGTTATGCTGTTGAAATTAATTTACCATTGGGTCGCATTCACAATGATGAGAAACTCAAAACGCGTCTCTTCAAACTGCTCAATGAGCAGCATGTCACTGTTAAACCAATTGAAACACGTCGCAGTCATCTAATTGCTGATGTGCTGTTGTCCAATGGCAAAGATAGCATTGTGGATACTTTAAAGGCTGAGAAACTTATTGCTGGTCGTGATATTGATTATATGCGCAAACAGTTGGATAAAGAGAAGCCACATGTCTATGAGTATATTGAATGTGTAGATTTGACAACCGATGATGATGAGGAAGTGCAACAGCAGCAGCAGCGTAAGCAAACTGGCAGTAAAAATAATACAGCAAATAATTCACCAAAATCAAAGAAAATGCAACAGCAGGAGCAGCAGTTGCAGCAGTTAAAGGATACGAAGCAACGCAACAAGCTTGCGGAATCAGCAGCAACACCCGCCAAGTCACCAACACCAACAATTGCTGTTGTTCCAGCTACTGTTACGCCAACGCCATTGATTGAATCGAAGCCAGCAGCAACTGCAGCAGCAGCAGCAGTTGTTGAGCCAAAGCCAATAGCAGCAGCAGCAGCAGTGCCTGTTGTACAACAACCAGTTGTTGCCAAATCACCAACACCAAAAGCTACAGTTGTCACACCATTACCTGATCCCTTTAAGGATATGGAGACTGCAGTCTTAAGTCATTGCGATAATCCTGCTAATTTCTATATACATCCAATGGATGCTTTACCCAAACTTAATCGTTTAACAGAAAATCTACAAATTGTTTCACCATCATTGCCACAACTTACCGATATTGTTAATGGCAGCGAATGCATTTCAATGTATTCCATGGATAAACATTGGTATCGTGCCAAAATACTTGATGCCGAACTAATGGTATTACAATTTATTGATTTTGGCAATACAGATTGTGTCTCGGATGCCAAGGATATTAAGCAGAGCATGTGCTCACAGCTAGAACCTTGCTGTCTGCCCTTAGCATTGCCTATTGCACCCAAAGGCACCTTGGAATGGGCCGATGCAGCCAATGGCATTTTCAATGATAACTATGAGAAAGTTTTACATTATGAATATTTATCACGTGGCGATTGTCAAAGACGCAGCTATGTTAATCTTTATATTGATGGTGTTGATGTTGCCAAAAAACTTATTGCCGATGGCTATGCTAAACCCATGGATTATGTTATGAGTGGCAGCAGTTGTTATATATCGCATGTGAATAATATCTCTGATTTTTATATACAACTTGAAAGTGATTCAAAAGCTTTAGAATTAATTGAATTATATTTATCGGATGCAGAGAAACAATTGAAACCATTGCAACGTTTTGAAAAGGGAATCATTGTTGCTGCACTCTTTGATGATGATGAATTGTTTTATCGCGCTGAATTATTGCAACAATTGCCTGATGCACGTTATGAGGTGCGTTTCATTGATTATGGGAATACATCAACCACAGCCAAGTGTTTATTATTAACAGAACAAATTGCAAGTGTTCCTAGTCTATCGAAACGTTGTACATTACAATTACCAGAAGATGAATATATTGCATGGTCACAGGAAGCTGAAAAGAAATTTATTGAATTAACAGGCGAAGGTGAATTAGTTTTTACTACACAATTATTAAAACCTGGCTTGGAGCATATTACTATACATTTAATGCTAGATGAGGATAATGTTTTGGATCAATTATTGCCATTATGCAGCAAGAAACAGCAACCAAAACTAGAAACAGCAACTGTTATTGAAACTAATGTTGATACTAAGCCTCAAGAATCAAGCAATTTATCAGCTGTCATAACACATGTTGATAGTCCAACAAGTTTCTATTTACAATTGGAGACAAATAATCAATTAATCGATACAGTCAGTGATCAATTAAATGGCGATAATGTTAACTTGCAACCAATACAAACTGTTGCACAATTGGGTGAAATATTTGCAGCACAATTTACTGAGGATAATGAATTTTATCGTGCACGTGTACTTGAACAATTGCCAACAAAACAATCGTTACAATATCGTGTTATATTTATCGATTATGGTAATCAAGCATTGGTCGATAAACTATTTATATTACCAGGAGATTTATCACAGTTAAAACCATTAGCTGAATTACATGCATTAGAATCAAATGTATATTTTATAAAATATCCAAAAGAATCACGTGAATCACTTGATGCACTTGTCGATAGTTGTAATGGTGAAGTTGCTGTTGAATTTATAAATAAAACAACACAACCACCAGTGGTGCGTTTAAAGACAATGGATAAGAATGCTTTAAATATACATGAACAACTGCAAAAACTCTTGGAAGCTGTCGAGCAGCAAAAGAAATCATCAAATAATAAAGAATGCATTATATCGCATGGTTTTACACCAAAAAGTTTCTATTTGCAGTTGAAGAAGAATTCTGCTGATCTTGATCTTATTGTGAAGACATTGCAAGCTTTTACAAGCAGCAATAAGCCAGAAAAATTATCAAATGCTGCTGTAAAATCAAATGGCATTTGTTACTACACGGAGGATGATTGTTATTATCGTTGTTGCGTTAAGCAAGTGTTGGCCGATAGCAAGGGTTATGATGTCTTTTTGCTGGATAATGGCAATAGTATTGCTGTTACTGAGATTTATATGCTGCCTGAACAAATTGCAAAGATTTCACCATTAGCTTTACATTGTTGTCTCAGCGATATACCTGCTGATGTGCATGATGATAAGTTGGAGGAAGCCTTTGCTACGCTATTGGAGCAACATTTTGGTGAAGTTTATGAATTTGTTGGTGACTTAAAAGAAAATGATGCAACATTACAGCAATCAGTGCAACTGCGTATCAATTATAAAGATTTTGCACAAGAATTAGCCAGCACTGTTGCTGGCGTACAGAAACCACTTGAAGTGCAGCTACATAATTGCATTGTGGTGCAATATGATAATGCTAAATCATTTTATGTGCAAATGGAACAAGATGTGCCAGCGCTAGAACAAATGACTGATAAAATGCTTGATGCTGAACAAAATTTTGATATTTTCAATGATATTAAAGTTGGCGTTCTATGCGTAGCACAATTTCCTGAAGATGAAGTCTTTTATCGTGCTGAAATTGTCAAAATATTGGATAATAATAAATGTGAAGTACATTTTATAGATTTTGGCAATAATGCTGTAACAGATCAATTTCGTCAATTACCAGAAGATTTAGCATTAGCGCCACGTTATTCAAAGCATTGTGAGCTGGAAAGTGCAAGTATGGCTAAATGTGATGTTGCACAGTTGGGTGCATTTATCGATGCACGCTTCTCAGAGACATTCCAGCTGGAGATACTGACCAAAAAGGATGATAGTAATACGCATGTTGTGCGTCTCTTCTATCAGAATACAAACATAAGCGATAAGTTGCGTTTGCAGGACAAATCTTAGAAGTGATTGTGAGTTGAGAATGTGAAAATTTTAATGGAATTCAAGAAGTAAAGGAAGAAGAGTAAACAAATCCGTCAATAGAGAAGCCGTCACAGCGTTGTCTATAAATCAAGAGGCAAACGATAAGATGCTAAAAGCAAGATACACACACAACACACACACACACACACACATACATATATAAATATATAAAAAACTCAAGAATATTTGCAAATATTTAATGCAAAATGATTGTGATTACGTTTGGCTAAAAATGATGAAATGTTGTATTACCTAATTTAGTTAAACAAGTTAAACTTACACGCAGCTAAATGCTGCATTCAAAAGTTAATTAAGTGAAAATGAAAATGAAATAAGCGAAAATTTAATCGCTCTACTTTTTCTCTTAAAACTTCTTTTTGCTACAATGAGAAAAAGAAGAAAAATGCTTCATTGATTTTTCATGGAAAACCAAAATGAAAGCTAAAACATAATTTTTTTTTTTTGTAATTTTCAATAAATGGAATAAAAAAAAATTTAAAAAAAAAACAAACTGAAATAAAAAACAAAAAAAAATAAAAACAAACTGAAATAAAAAACAAAAAAAAACGAATATATGAAAAAAAAAAATGAAAAAACGAACCAAAAAAAAAAAAACGAAAAACAAAATGTAAAAAAAAATGCTGCATAAAAACAAACGAAAAAAAAATGCAAGCAAAAAAAAAAAATGTGAAATATTATTTAGATGCAAATCTAACTAACGAAATGTTGTTAATTAAAACAAAAAAAGGCAGTGGACGAGTAATTGCTCAATTATAACACTTACACACATGAAACATACACACACACACACATACATTTATAGCAATTTTACATAATCAACACCGCCAAGAGAAACGGTTAAAAAAGCAAAATACAAATAATGAGAATTAATTTATTATTATTATTATTATTATTTTTTGTTATTTTTCTTTTATTTTTTATAATTATTTCTTTTGCTCTTCACAATTAATCACTCACTAATTTAAATATATTTCTCGTACTCTTCCTTCCCACTTCCCTTTTTTCACACTTACACACTTTATATTCCCAAATTTTTATTTTATTTTTTTTTTTGCTTTCGATGAATTTCTTATTTCATTTTTGATGACATGAACTTGAAGATTTTTTTTGCTCTTTCATTTATTATTATTATTATAATCTTTTCTTTTTTATATATGAAATAAATATATTTTTAAATATCTTACATTCAATTTACTAATATATATCAATATAATTTTTGAAGAAAAAAAAAAAACAAGAAAAAATTGATAAAAAAAAAATCAAAATTTGAATCAAAGACTAAAAATTATGAATTAATGGATTATGGGTTTTGTATATTATAAAAACCTTAAAAACAAAAACAAAAAAATTATAAAAAAAAATAAAAATACGATGTCATATTTTTCTACCATTTCTTTTTCATGTTGTAAACAAAAAAAAAAAAAAAAAACAAAACAAAAAATAAAATAAAATACGATCAAAAGCAAAATATAATAATGTGTATTACTTACTACGACTACTACAACTGCTACTACTTCTACCTGTTGCTGAAGTGATATTACCTGCATTTCAGGTAGCATCAGTAGACATTGGGAATTGCCCGCCAATGAATATTTTAGCACTAAAAACTCTTAAGACTTGAAAATACTTTCAAGATATTTGTTTGACAACTGTCAAATCACTTTGGAAAAAAGAGTTCATCGACGGAGGTCTTAATAAATTAGAACGTTCATGATAAGAAAACAAAACTGACATACAACACAACGCTTATCACTGCTACGGAAAAACTTAAGACTTCAATTTTTATTTTTGTGTTATTATGAAGTCGTGATAGATTCATTAAGCATTGAAATGTTGTGCGGTGACATCGTCATCGATCTATGATCTGTAAACTGTGATTTGGTTAGCATTAGAAAGCTAATTGATAACGAAATTAAGATATCAACAAAATTGGAGAATGAGAAGCAATAGCAGCTGGTAAAAAATCACAAAACGATTCATACAAAATTCCATTAAATTTTTCATCTATTTTGTATCAATTTTCATTTGTTATCACGATCGATCATGCCAAGAGCAGCGAGCATCAGTAAGTGAACGTATGCAATTTAAGAGAGTAACATTTTTGCACTCTCTTTGCATTTCATGCGCGCGCGCTCTCTCTCTCGCGAGCTCTCTTTACATTTTAGTGCATTGCATTTTTCGGTCGTTTTCGTCATTGCGATCCGAAATATATGACGATCGCAACTCGTGGTCGTGTTATCGCCATCGTCGTCGTCGTCGTCGTGGTCGTGGTCGTGCTTGTTATTCGGCTCGGCAATTGCTTCAATTTGAAATCCGCGGTTGAATTGAACGGATGTCAATTCCGTTGCTGTTTACGGGTCTACCAGTATAAACGCTAGTTATATTTTTGTGGTTTGCTCTTTAATCTTTATCGTCGTCCCTTGTATCTTGCTTTACGTTTAAATTCGTGTTAATTTAATTTTCGAACAAAATTTCAACTGAATTTTTGGGCCTGTGTTTGTGTGTGTGTCAGTGCGAGTGTCTGTGTTTTTTTTAGTGTTATTTCTTCCTGTATATATTATCGATCGAGCTGCAATTTTATTGGCATAGTAAAGCACAATTCTCAAATATATAAAATGAGTTTACGAACTTGCTGAAAAATAACAAAAAAAAAAAAAAATAAATAAATGGGAATAAAAACAAAAACAAGTAAAATTGGATAAATCTAAGAGGTAAAAATGTATATATAAATTTTTTGTTTTTTTTTCATACATTTGTCTTATCTGTAAAATGTTGAGCGAGGTTATCGCTGTAGATTATGAAATAAGATTTTTACTATAATAAAATGACTGAGATTTACTAAAAAAAAGTTTTGATGGGGCGTAATATGCTTTAAATTGCTGAGTAAGTCTAAGAGCAGCGGGCAAAAATTTTGATATACAGTCGTGTCTCGTTAATTCGAAATGGCACGGGGATCATATTTTTTACGAATTACGAAGTATTTCCAATTATTTTCAAATTATTTTTTAAATTTCTTTTCAAGGGAACAGAAATGTTTACAAATTATTGAGCATTTCGATTTAACGGGATACGAATTATCGCGACTCGACTGTATAAAGTTTTGTTTAAATTTATTAAATTAGAATTATGATAGTCTGCAGCAGCTTAGTATTTTCTTAGTATTAGCTAGAAATTTTTGTGCCTATGTCTAAAGTTACTGTAGATGTTTCAAATTTCATATAGTCAGAAAAAAACTATGATACGTCTGCTGCAATTTGTCATACTAAATTAAGTGTTACACTTGCTGCTAAAGAGAATTTACAGGTAGTGCCTAGCGCACGACTAGTAACATGCACTGCAATTACTGCATACACACACTCTCTCTCTCTCTCTCTCTCTCTTTGTCTTACTCTTACTCTCACTGTCACACTTTAAGTCATAATGCACCTGCCAGCTGCCGTTATCAGGCATTGCTTGCTGCTTAATCTTTTCACTCATAATTACTTACAAACATAGTGACATATGCATGTATATGTAAGTGTATATGTGTCTTGCAAGATAAATGTCGAAAATATGTCATGCAAGAATTGTTAAAAAGACAACACATAGTTTTGTTTTTAATTATTTAAAGAGTTTACTTTGTGTTAGGTGTGGGCTGTGGGCGTGGCATTGAACTAGCGCTAAACATGCCACGTGTAGCAGAGATTCTTTAGCTGCAGACTCAGCAAACTTGGCTTAAGACTTGCATGTAGCGCGCATGCAATGAGTAAGTGTTCCCACACATATATATATATATATATATATATATATATATATATATATATATATGTATATATATATATTTATGTCCGATCTTCAATTAGTTTCATTGGTCAGCTTGTATTTTTTTATTGCTGAAGTTGCGCGTTTTTTTTTTTTTTTTTTGCTCCCATTACGTTTACGTCTCTCAAGGGAAATATATATATGTGAAATTCTTGATTGTGTTTAATTGAAATAAATGAGAAAACTGTTTTTTTTTTTTTTTTTTTTATTTGTAGTGTACGACACTGCCACTGCCTCTTCTTCTTTTTACTGTAGTTCTTGTTATTGTATTCAATTAATATTTCTTAACGACATTTTGTTGCTTTTCTGCTATGTTCACAACATCATGAAATTCCCTTGAAATAAAAAAACATAACAAATTTTCATCAAAACGAAAAAAAACAAAAAAAAAAATTATTAAAAAAAAAAACACAATTTCTAACAGTTTCTGATAAAGACTTGCGACTCGACATGAAACTCAACTCATTTTTTTTTATGCACTTGCAGTGGAATATTTATTTTGACAAGAAGTTTGCAATGCATACAAAATAATAGGCGTGGCAGTTACTATATACTTAGCTTCTTGCAGTCAAATTTTATATCTTGTCTGTTCTACAATCTGCACTGAGTTTCTCCTAAGTTTGAAAGTCAGCTGGCGGAAACTTGAAATTTTGCTACTTCAGCTGCCATAGAAAAAATTCTGCCAAAATTTCTATATAAAAAAATTTTCCTCAAGCTTACAAAAAGTGTATAAAATCTTCGTTTAGCTGTTAATAATAATAATAATTTTTTTTTTTTTCTGGTTTTTATGTAGCAATTTTTTTTTGTTTTTTTTTGTGAACTTTACTGATAAGACATAATTATTGCAGCCGCAGTTTTATATATATATACGAGCATATATGTCTCTCTCTCTCTCTTGGAGAACTAATGAGCGCTGAATGAGCCCCTTGGCTTTAGTTATTATTCAATCTTATATTCTCGCCCCTTGTCTCTATCTCTCTCTCTGTCTCTGTCTCACTCTTTCGCATAGCATTAATTTTGCTTGTTGTGGCTGCTTGTATAGCTTTGTTCTACACGCTTTTGTTTCAACATCCTACAAAAAAGTCTAAACAAATAAATCTTTATCACACGCGTCGCAGCTAGAAGTAACAGGAAAATCATATAAATCTTATATACAAAACACAGACATAGACACACAGACACACCTGTTGAGGTAGCAGGCAAATGATGAGGTAGAGAGTGAGCAAGAAGAAGATAAAGAAGCAGAGTAGAGAGAAACATCGCATAACGCCCACAAAATGTGACAAGGGGCATCATCTTAGCACATAAATCCATTCACAAATGTTTAGAATGTTATTAAAATATTTGAAACTAATTTAAAGTTTATATATATTTCTCTCTCTCTCTCTCTCTCTCTCTTTGTGCTTGTTGTTTTTTAATGTTATTTTTTTTTTGTTATTTTTATAGTTTTGTTATAATATCCTGCTAATCGCTTGCTTAGCATCTGCTCGAAATATTGAACATAAATAATTTTATATTTCTTCTGTTTTTTTTTTTTTTTTTTTTTTTTTGGTATAGAAAATGTGAAATTTATCATTAGGCAAAGCTGTAATCCATTCACTGACACATTCCCGCAATGTCGATGCATTGTTTGGGCCAGAAATAAATAAATACAAAATAGACAAAAAAATATGGCACAAATGCGGCCAGGCTGAAAAAAAAGTCAAGGCAGCCAATACGTACAGGAAAACTTTGGAATAACGAAAATTTCATACGCTTATAAAATTTCTATGAAAAGTTTTTCATGCAACAATTGATGTTTTCTATGGCAGCTATACGATATAGTGCTCCGATTCCGACAAAAAATTTGACTAACTTATATAAGTTGTCAGTGAAACTCAAAAGCTTGTAAGTTTCATACGCATAGCTAAAAAAAAAAAATAAAAAAATATTATAATTTTTATCCAATTTTTTCTATGACAGCCATGTGGTGCTCCGATGCTACATTGACAGATAGATAGAGCTTCAAGCAACTAGAAATATTTATATCAAATTTCTTATAGTTTAACAACTTTTGCTCAAAATGTATGTAACCTTCAAGCAAGAGTATCAAAAAAAAAGGGAATGGAAAAAAAAAAACTGTGTAAAAGGAAAAACATAAATTCCAAAATATTTTTCATTAATTTCTTTATACAGCTGCAAAGCTCTGCTAAGGTCTAGGGGGCCAACTGGCTAGGAGATGGCTAAGTGCGCAGGGCGGGGCGAAGGGACGATGGGTGGGCGAGGTCAATTCAACTCATCTTCAACTCTTTTTTTTTTTTTATTATTATTTATTTTAATGTCTGTTTGAATCTTATGAGCAACATTTGCTTGTCTGGCATTAGGCCTTTATTTTTTTTTTTTTTTTATTGCCAATTCTATTGAATTTTAAGTTTAAAGCAAATGTTGTGCTTGTGTCTGTGTCTATGCTGCCACAAAATGTGTTACGCCCTCTGCCTACTCCTGGCATACTCTATGCACAATTTTGTCCCACTCAGAATGGGGTAAAATATCAACATAAATAAATATAAAAAAAAACGATATTAAAGCCAAATGAATAAAAATTGTGTGTGCCATAAGTTGTTGTTGTTGTTGTTGTTGTGGTTACTTTTTAAAAACTTAATTTCATTTTTCAAAAAAAAAAATAAATATATATATATTTTAAAAGTATTTATATATATATTTATATATATATATAGTATCTGGCATAATGTGGCCAAGTATTTATAGCTGCGACTGTGGCTCATTGTTGCGGTCGACGCGTTGTTTCGCTTTTGACTTTTTCCTTTTGCTTTTCTTCTTCTTCTTGTTGTTGCTGTTGTTGTCTATGTGGAAATCAACTTTAATACAACAAATATGCTCTGCTACTTTTGGCCGTCTCTAATGACACAGTGAATGACAGCAGTTAGCACACAGCATAAATGAAAATTCATTAATTTTAATTATGAAAAAAATTTATTTTTTTTTATTTTTTTTTTTTAGATTTTTCAATTTTCAATTTTCATTTTCATTTTGCTCAATTTAAGTGCAAGTCAGGCGCATACTTTTCGTTAGCAGTGTTTTGCCGTAAATTCCGTTTCGTTTCATAGTCCAACAACATAAAAGAGTGGAAAATCCTCTTGAAATACAATAGAACAATTGGCAAACACATGTTTTCTATTTTCTATTTTCTGGTTTTTTTTTTCTTCTTTTTTTTTTTTTTTTTTTGCTATTTTGTGTCTATTATTGGCCAAAAAGGCGAATTGATTCACTTGGCTAATACTCGGAAGTTGCTCTGCTTACGCTGCTGCTGCTTCTTTCTACATTTTTAGTTGTTGTTGTTGTTTTATTATTGATTGCCTGACGCTTCGATTGTGTCGCCGCTTATCAACTTGTTGATAAAACCTTATGGCATATATGTATAGTCTATGACTTATTGCGGCACTTGGTTGTGGGGAATCAATAGAGATTTAACTTTAGATTATGCCAAGAATTGCGACTCATACATCAGTTGGCCATGTTAACTGCTATGTAAATAGCCAGGCCTAAACAATGGCAATTGATTGATTGCCTGCTTAACTGCCAACAACAGTTGTCATATACTGCCTTGGCCCATTAGGCAAGGATATTGCAGTGCTGACGCTACTGTTACTCTTAGTCACAGCTACCTCATTTAGCAAAGCTTTTTGCTGAGTATTTCAACATTCCAGTGGAAATTCAATGCATTTTATTTTTTTTTTTTGCTGAACTTGAAGACAATAAAATGCAAACGCATTGCAATTACTTTGAATGTCATTAAATAGAAGTTTCTGAAGTTGCAGCGAGAGAGACAGAGAGAGAGAGAGAGAGGGAGAGAGAGAGTGTCAAGTAACTTAGCGCTGGAAAAGTGTAAGGCGGCACTGTGACGCATATAAACTTCTTGCCGTTGCGTTTCTCACAGCATTTTCTTACTCCCTCTAACACTCCTCTCGCTCACTCTACCATTGCCTATGCCGCATACCTGATATTAATAAAAAAAAATTATAGAAAATCGCGCATGAAATTTGATAAGTTAACACAACAAATTTGCTATGAACAAAAAGCGTACAAATCACGCAAAGGGAACAAAGAAAAAAAAAAAATAAAAATGAAAAAAAAATAATAATAATAATAATTATGAAAAAATCATGCATTGAGAGAGTTGTAATTGTAGTTACAATTTTTTTTTTTTGTTTCCCATATCGCATGACTTTTACACCAATTGCATTGCAATGGGGCGTGACAAGAACATAAACAAAATTGAAATTGAAATTAATATTGCCAGAAATTGAAAGAAATTCATCAGAAGCAGCAGCAGCAACAGCAGCAGCAATAGCAGCAGCAGCAACAGCAGCAACAGCAATTGCAGCAGCAGCAGCAGCAGCAGCAGCAGCAGCAGCAGCAGCAGCAGCAGCAGCAACAGCAATAGCAGCAGCAACAACAGCAACAGCAGCTGAAAAACAAATTTATTGCTAATTTTAATTGAAAATTTTTGCTTACTTCAAAAATCATTTGGGCATCAAATTATCAATGGAAAAAAATATCAAAAGATTTTACTCGATTTTTTTTTTTTTGGCATATGAAAATCATAAATCAATTTGCATTTTTTTTTTTTGTTATAATTTTTTATTTGGTAATTTTTATTTTATTTTTTTTTTGTATTTCTTTGAAACGTCTTGAAAGCTTAATATATAATGTATCTATATATATATATATATATATATGATATATTTATTGCGAAGAGCGCATAAAAATGTTTATAACGCAGATAAGATAAAAAAAAAGACAATAGCAAAAGAAACGGCAACAAAAAAAAGACTCATCTTTCGTTCTCTCTCTCTCTCTCACTCACTCTCTTGTTCTTTGTCTCTCTTGCACTATCACACTTAGTCAGCGTTACGTTAGTTGCTCGTTTTTTTATTGACGAATTTCACTTTAATTGCTTAAAATTCTATGATTTTTTTTTTTTTTGTGATATTTATTTGCAAATTGTAAACTGTTTCCGGCCTTTTGACGATTCATACAAACATGGCCAAGAATAAATGTGCTAGCGTAAATTAAAGTAAACTATTTTTCTCTAGCGAAATTTAGCACAATTTTCTTTTACTTTTCTTTTGTTTTTTTTGCAATCGATCGATCTAAATCTATTGGCAAGCACATAAATCTTGTTAGCTGGAATAGTTTATAGGGTAACTATAGTTTATCAATTTTTTTGCTTGTTTGTTTTATTTTGTTGCTGTTGCTAATTTGTTGCTGCGATTGTAACTGTTTATTGCCTTGACACTGACTGCAGGCTTTGATGAGTTCCTGACGTATACGTAATATACTCTCACACACACACACACACACACACACACACACACACATACATACATACACATAGACATAGTGACACATATCAATCATACGCGCTGTTAGCTGCGCAATACAACATTTGCAATGCATTTTATACAATTTAGTTTTAGATTTTTTTTGTTTTTCATTTTTCATTTTTCATTTTCATTTTATTTTTTGTTGTTGTTGTGGTTAGTTTACAACTAGCCGCGCCCACTCGCTGGGCAGTTGCGCTTGATTGAACTGCCACAAAAAAAATAAAAAAAATAAAGCAACAAAATTTTAGAGACAAACGCGCATTCAATGGCGCGGCATTGATCTTGTAAATTGTTAAATTGTTAATTTGAAAATTTAATTGTAGTTTTTTTTTTTATTTTTTTTTAGTGTATTTTCTTTTGAATTTCGTTTTTGCTTAACTTTTGTATATACGAGGGGTATTCAAAAAGTAAGTTTCCCTAGTCTGGCGTTTCTCTCAGACGCCACCTAGCGGACTCTAGCTGAACATAGTTTCAGTGTAGATTCTACCAATAAAAGCGGAATTGGTTTTGGTGGCCAAGAATACTTTTTTCAGCAGTACGAGCTCAATAATCATGGAGTTACCAGTGCAAAGCGTGTCCGATTGTGAATTACGTTCGGTTATTCGTTTTTTTTAACTGCAAAAGGGTACCAGGTACCACGATTAATGCGGATAGATATTGTGAAGTGCTAGAGAAACTCAGAAATCAGAAATGCCATTAAACGGAAACAACCTGGAAAATTGTCAAAAAAAAAGTCTTGCTTTTTCATGACAACGCTCGGCCTCATTCTGCCAAAAAAAAACACAAACAGGGCACGGAATTTTTTAAGGAAGGTTTACTTAAGCTTTCACACAGATACCAAAAATATATTGTAGTCCAAGGCGACTATGTAGAAAAATAGTTTAAGAGTCAAAGAATAAAATAAATTTATTTTTAATGCCTAAAACTTGTTTTTTATTTTTCTTCCAACACAGGGAAACTTACTTTTTGAATACCCCTCGTATATAGTGACATATATATACATGCTATGCATCGCTACTTTGTCAATTCAAATTCATAAATAACCACTTGAACATATTTCAATAGCCAGAACATAGCATAAATGCTGACATGCACTTATGCAAGAAAACCCAAGTCTGTTTAAGAAATATCCTTACAATCCTTACAATCACCAAGTGCCGAATCCCAAACCCGGACACCGCACTTCAATAGCATAAATAATTTCAAACATATGTAACACACTCACACTCAAACTTATGTAAACT
Source organism: Zaprionus obscuricornis (assembly GCA_037044475.1). Taxonomy (NCBI): domain Eukaryota; kingdom Metazoa; phylum Arthropoda; class Insecta; order Diptera; family Drosophilidae; genus Zaprionus; species Zaprionus obscuricornis. The sequence continues at coordinate 14,686 of JBAMBR010002729.1, forward strand.
AAGGACAACTCAAAATTAGTCTTAAGCTGACCTCTAAAGAATAAAGAAGTGTTCACAGCGTCTCTCGTGTGTTTTCCTTTTTAATTTGAACATTTGAACATTTATTCGGCTCACCAAAAAAAATTCAAAATACATAAGTATGTATATATTTCTATTTATTTATTTATTTATTTATTATTTTCAAACAGCAAAAAGAAAAAAAAAATAAAAGCAAATAAACAATTTAACGCTTTACGGACAAATAAATTTATCGCAGCGCCAAATAGTTGCTGCAAATGAAACTAGAAATGCGAAAAAAAAATAAAAAAAAACACTTTTACTTATAATAATTTCTCTCTCTCTCTCTCTCTCTTTCTCTTTAGCATGGAGCTACGTTATCTGCTGCTGCATATTAACTTGATTTGCATAGCAAATGCAATGTTAGCCTTTGGCTTTGCCATACAGGATGAAACACGTCGCTGCTCGTATGGACGCATTGAGAAATTGATGCGTATACGTTGCCATGACATGGATCTCAAGGAAGTGCCACAAACATTAAAGACTTCTGTTGAGGTATGTAATGATAACTGTTGCTTATCTTCTCTCTCTCTCTCTCTGTCTCTATCACTTGCTGTCTCTCTTTGTTTTTTCATTCCCTGCGTTTAGTTGTTAAACGTATAAAAGGTCAATTTGAGTCAATAAAAAATCTCATGACCTAAACTTAATTCATGTTACAGTCTGTCAACAATGCAATGCACAATCCCACAAATACACACACACACACATAGTCACACACACACACACACACATGTGAGACGCGCTCAATTGAGCTTAATTAAAGCATAAAGAAGTTGACTTGTCGCAGCACTACATAAATATGTATAAATTCTCTATCTCTATCTCTCTCACTCTCTCACTCTTTCACTCTCTCACTCTCTCTCTCTCTCACTCTCACTCTCTATCTCTCTCTCTCTCTCTCTCTCTTTCTCTCTCTCTCTCTCTCACTCTCCCTCACTCTCTCACTCTCGCTCTCACTCTCTCTCTCTCACTCTCTCTCTCACTCTCACTCTTTATTGTCTGAATTTTCTTTTACTGTCATGAGCAACGTTTTTGTTTTTCAAGCATTGCTGCGATGCATAAATGAACTCAAGAAAATTTGTTAAGTCAACTAGCATAAAAAATTTGCTCACTGTCATCACAGTTATTTCAATTAATTCTTGACTAAAGGCTTTCCATGCTTAGCTTTACATACCACAATTCACCTTAGCTTTACTTGCAGCGCTTCAATTCAAATGCTGTCAACTTACCATAGCTTAAGCTACATCAGCTCAAACTCACCACAACGCATAAAAACTCAACACAACTCAACATTCTGCCATAACTTGACGCTAGCTTCAACTTCTATAGCAATGATTTGACAATTTTTTAATAATACAACTCTCTCTCTCTCTCTCTCTGGCTGTCACTTTCTGCCTTTCTCTGTCTCTGTCTCTTACAGGTGCTAGACTTATCATATAATCGCATTAGAAAGCTAAAACAAGGCTCATTTGATCGTTATACTGATATTACGTTTCTAATGCTTTACGATAATATGATCTTAAGTGTTGAGCCGGGAACTTTTGCACCACTCACCTCACTGCAGGTAAAATAAACATCATTGAAATCAATTCAAATTGCAATTACAATTAGCAGACAACAAAAACAACAATTTTAATAATTGCAATTAACTAAAAAATGTTTAACTGATTGATTTACAGGAAGTTGATCTATCGAATAATGGTTTGAAAACAATTCCCATGGAATTATTGCAATTGCCAAAGTTACGAAATCTTTATATGGATAGCAATGATTTGACGGATTTACATCAGGAATTGCAATTATTGGAGACGCCAATACAAGCACCCTTAGAATATCTAAATGTTGCCAATTGTGAGCTACATGATATACCCGATCTGGGCATATTGCCAAGTATGTATAACATGAAAAAAAATCTACTTAAAATTATTTCTATATATATATATATATATATTCATTTGCAGAATTGTGGCAACTGAATGCGTCAATGAATCCATTGGATAATTTAAATATTGATAAATTAGCAAATTTGTGCCATTTAAGTGTCATCGATCTGACCCGTACGCATATCAATGCTTGTGCCTGCCAGCAGGTCAATAATCATCTTATGTCCATGGGCGCCAGTGTTAAATATGTGCCCGTATGCATAGGTAAGTGTGAAAGAGATAGATAGCAGAAAGTGAGCATCTGCTGTAAATCTGTTTTTTTTTCTTACTTCTTTGCTAATTTTGGCATATTTCTATTTTCTATTTTGAATTTTTACATACATAGAGGCGCTAGACAGCAAAGCATGTCCACTGCCCTACAATCGCACTATAGATTCGTCGACGTTTCATGATTGTTTGGTCAATTTGGAGCTGGCACAAACGCGCAGTTTTTGGCTATTTGTCGCTGGCTGTGCTGGTGGCTGTCTCTTGGTTTTGTTAAGTAAGTAATGCTAAATTCACCATATATAAAACTCACCACAATATATACTCTTTTATGTTTTATAGTCTTCTGTTATTGCATACATAGATGGCGAAAGAAACGCGCCAATCGACGTCTCAGTCGCTCAATACAAAATCGCAAACATTTCGTCATCTCACCACGAAATGCAACCAATAATCGGCTGGAAGATGAGCCACTGCACTGTGATAATGCCTGAATTATAAGCAAATATCCATAACTATAACTACAACTACAACTATAATCATAGTATCTTAGTTTTAGTTATTTATTAGCATTTAGAATTTAGTTTTGCTTACTTAAAATCCTAATTTAACGAATTGCCATACTACAAGTACCAAAAATGTAATGAGATAAAGTATCAAATGTGACTTTTGCTCATATAGCTGCCGCTTAGATTAATATTAGTTCTAATTATAGTTAATATTATTTACTTAGTCTGCCAAATTGCAATCGTTGAGCTAATCGTTAAGGTGCCGTAGCATAAGTTAAACAAACCATCCACAAATATTTACAAAAAAAAGCATGACAATAATTTCAAAAAAAAAATAAAAATTTGTATCATTGAGAATATTTTGTTGCATACTTTCAGGCATATGTTGAAATGTATTCGCTTGCTGTCCAAAGCTATGCTAGCATTAAATAACATAGATCTGTTAACGTTACAGTGCTGCTCCACACTTAACATCAGTCTGCAAATAATCTTGCAATATTAATTCACTTTATTTGCGATAACTTCAGCTTAGCGTTTATGCAGTAATTTTAAGGTTCAACTGTTAGCTGACATGCATAAGCCTGTTATCTTAGCTAAGCCCTTTTGCTGTTTACCTAAGCTGTCATATTTTCTGCACATGTTTATTAAGTCATTTATTTGGCTTAGGTAAACATGTTCGCTCGTGCATGTCTGCAATTGAGCAGGTCAAAGCAAAAGTCGCATAACACCGCAATATTATCATTATTTTTATTATTATTATTTATTGCTTCTTTGATAACAGACCAACAGTCCATAATCCATTATATGATATTGTTTTGATAGACTTATCAATTATTACAATTATCTATTATCTTACTGTTACACCTATCGTCAGGTGCAATTTTGTTTGTCTTACATTTTTAATGCAACAAGTCTAAACTTTGCCTGCTTTGCAATTTTTCGAAGCTTTCTCTCACTTTGTAAAAGCTGTTGCTCTCAACAGTTGGCATAGAGCGAGTGTGCAAGAATACAAGAGAGAGAAAGCACAAGAACAGAACCGGAATTTGTCTGTGGCCTTTGCATACTTTCGCACCTTTGCCGTGCGCTCACAAACAACCACTCTCTACCTTGCGCTCTCTCTCTCTCTTTGTGTATATTTGTGTCTTTCATCCGCGCTCTCTCTTGTATGATAGCGGCGATGCAAAGGCAATGCCGGCGAATGAGTTTGAAACAGAAACGAAATTGAAGCGAGCATAATGCAAAAAAAAAAATTCATTTTTGGCGCCTTCCTCATCGACTTGCCAATGCCCTCAGCACCCGCGTAACAGATTTGTGGTTGCTGCTTCACTGCGGCGACAACTTAACAGAGACGACTGCGACTGCCGCGACTACGCTGCCAATAGCAGCGCCCCCACATTTATTGCTCACGGCGGCAGCAGCAGCGTCGCCGTCGTCGCTGTTGTCTTCGTCGTCAGCGCACTTTTCATTAGCTCGACACGTCGTAGGCATTCAGTTTCTCGTCGTCGCTCGTGGTAGGCAGAACAGCCAAACGCAAAAACCCTCCGCAAAGCAATTTAGACAACCGACTCGCTCTCTCCGTCATTCAGTGTGAAAGCTTTAACGGGCACATCCCACCACCCACCACCACTAAGACCAAGACTATCCCCGGAAAGCAATCAAACGCGAAGGATTCGTTCCGCGTGTTTTTGCAGTGTATACAATAATTAACTAACAAACAAACAAAAAAAAATATATATACAAAATGAGCAGTAAGTTTTTACTTCCATCATCAATCCATTCCCAATCATCATCAAGAGCAGCCGCTGCAAAAAAAAAGAAGCGTGCAAAAAAAAAAAAAAAATAAGAAGTGATCAAAAGAAAAACAGATAAATAAAATGAGAGTCTGTGTGCGTCTGTTTTTGCGTTTGCGTTTGCCTTTGTGTGGTTGTATGTGTGAGTGTGTGTATGTATGTGTGCGTGCGTGTGTATGCATGGCTATTGCCTATCTCCATATCCAAGTTGAGTCGCGAGTCTGCAGTTGGGGCGATTGCAGCTTAAAATTTTCATTGTTTCTTTTTTCTTTCATTACTGTTTTCTTTTACACATACATGCATATATTCACATACATATATATATATATTGCAATTAATAATAAAACAAAAGCTGCAAAAAAAATCAAATTGCATTCTCATATTTCATAACATCTACTTAGCTCAGCAGCAGACTTTGCAATATTAAAATTCATATGTTCCTTTTTTTTTTTTATTTATTTAGTTGATGGTTTTTATTTGTGGGCTGGCTAGTAAATTGCGGCGACGACCTTTACTGACCTTCAATAGCATTTGCCTAGTCGCTGCCTGTGCGTGTGTTTTTGTTGTTGTACTTTGCTTCTGTTTTAGTCTCTGCGTCCGTCTCTCTATATATGTATGTCAGTCTGTGTGTGTGTGTGTGTATGTGTCTATGTGTCTGTGTATGTGTCAGTATGCATGCAGAGCATTTAGATTTCTTTTGATTTCGAAAAAAAGCGCACTAGAAAATAGAAAAAAAAAATAAAATGAAATAAACGCAACAACAAGAAGAACAACACACACACACATACACATAGCACACATACATAGAAACAACGTCAGTTGTTTGTTTATGAAAAGTATGCGCGAAATTTGCTAAATGTTGACAAACTGATAACGTGCCTCATGTTATGTGAGCTTTGGCGCCGTCAGAGCGACAGAGAGAGAGAGAGAGTGAGCTAAGCTTAAGAGAGTATGTGAGAGATGGGCAAACGATTGAGAGCAGTTACAGTTATGCGGCGCTTAAGCATTAAGCAATGCATTTCATCGTTCGTTCAGGCTACGAGTGCTATGCGCGTGGTGAAGGTCAGTGCCAGTTTTGTTGTGTTGTCACTTGACGACGTCAGAGCCCATTGATTAGAGCGCAAGTGTCATGACCTACTAATAGAACTAGAAATTCAAATATATTGCATATGTAGCACTTAATTAAGCAAAGCGCCAAGCATCATTTACTGTTAATAAATCAAGATTACAATTTCCGCATCTTCATAATCTTCATGTTCTGCATTTCGTTTCCCTTTTTTCCCTCTTTTTCTCATGTTTGAAATGCATGAATCGGCCGTGATTCAAGTATAATAATAATAATCAGATTTTATATATATATATATATTCTATATACACACTCAAACATTAGGCATTAGCTATATAGCTGTTGTTATAGTTAAAACTATTTATAGATTACATTTTTATATATAGACAAAAAAAAAAAATACATGAAAAATAAAATAATATTATGGCCGGCAACAGCAACGGCAACAACGAACGACAGGCATTAACAAATTTCACAAGCTAGAAATGAAAGAAAGAATTTCGAGAAAAACTTTTCCACGAGCAGAAAATTAAAATTTAATTCGAGAAAATGCCAATATACGCATATAGAATACATACAATATCTTTTTAGTATACATGAATATATATATAAATATATATAATATATATCTAATGTATATATAAACATTTGTGTTTTCCCATTGGTGTTGCCCGCATAAATCATAAGATTCTGTTTCTCCAGCTGTCGTTGCTTGCGGTCCCTTGCTGCGTTCTCTGATTGAATTTCTAAAAATGTATCTACATATCTTTTGCGTATCTTTGTGCCGCCTGCATGCATCAGCTATAGCAGCAACAACAAGAGCAGCAGCAGCAGCAGCAGCATCACCAGCAGTAGCAGCATCCACTTCTTGTCGCGCTACAATTTCATTTCACATTTTCTGGCTATTTTTAGTGGCAGACAGAACGAGCATATATGCCGCATACGTGTATCCAACAGATACACACACACAAACATCACAGATACACAAAGATTGATGCCACAGCGAATTACGAGTATAACTCGTTTTGGATGTGTTGCCATTGCATTCGCATTCACTTGAATATTTGCTGATTTTGCCGGTCTTGGTTGTCGGCCTGCTGTTGGAAGTTTGTGCGTCCATTGCCATTTCCCCCATTTGCCGGCTGCAACTAAATGTGGCATGCAGTCTTTGCTGCCACTGCAACGCTCTGACATTGGCAACGATGCATAAAAACGGGTTTCCGTTTCCATTTGCCCCTGAGCAAACAATTTTATGCTTTTCCCCCTTCCCTTCTACTCCTCTCATTGCTGACGCTGTCGTTACTGCTGACGTTGCCATTCTATAGTCTTCATTCTGTCATTTCTTCTTCCATTCCTCCCATACTTTTGCCATTTCAATTTTCCATTCATACGCTCAAGCTGACACGCCCACAGGTCATTCAATAAATGAAAAGCTACGCCTGAATGAGCAAATTTTACCGCTTTTTGTTTTGTGTCAACTGTGCGACCTTTTTTTATGCTCGCGCTTTATCAGCTTGTTGTTATTGTGCACCTCGTTCGCATATTTCGCAGCTGATAAAGATAAAAATGATGGCAAAAGAGAATGAGAAGAGCAAAGGAGTGCGAAGAGAGCATGGAAGCGACAGGCAGTAGCTCAGCTGCGCGCAGTCGCTAATCGTTGAGCTTTTAAGCTTCACTTTTACCATGCTAAGAAGAGAGAGAGAGCAGCTGAACAGCTGAGCAGCTGTGTGTTAAGCTTTAGCGTACACTGCAAACAATTTCATATATGATTTTTGGCTTGTATACGCAATCAGCTGTTCAGATTATTTAGTAATATTTTAAGTTAAGTAGATATACTATATATATATATATATATATTATTATGTTTTTTTTTTAAAGAATATTTTCGGTTTTTCCCTCGTTGCTATTTTAACATAAATGACAATTTTCACAGTTGTTTATTATATTTCAAAAGACGAAAAACCAAAAAAAAAAAAAAAGTGTTGTTTATTTAATTTAAATCGAAAATTTATGATGTCTGCCTTGAGAATCGGTTCGTTTCTTTTGATTTTTTTAATTTTCTATATATACATAAATATATAGATTTTGTATTATTGTGACATTATTTTTGTTTGTTATTTTGTGCTCATCGCATCCGGTAAGTCACGAAGTTATTAAAACATTCATTCTAGTTTTCGTCAAGTAAATGATTTCATTTTTATTTTAGGCACCAACAGCTCATTGCATACACTCACACAAAAGAAAAATCTCTTTAAGAGAAATGAAAACAACAACAACAACAACAAAAACAAAAGAAAAGAAAAGAAAAGCAAAAACCATAAAAAAATATAAACTGCCTGAAGTCGCATTTTTTTGCACCCACACACGCAGATCCATTAAATCCGTCAGATACTACAACATTTTATATATATATTTATATATATATATATATATAAAATTGTTTGTCGTCGTGTGTTATTGGTGACATGAGACATGAGTGCGCCATCTGTTGGACGGTGGCTGAAGCTGTCATCAAAATTGCATTTCAGCAGCGCGCCTTCGTTTCCATTCGTATCACGAATCTGAATTCCGAATGCATAGTATATCGAAGGTAGTTGTTGTTGAAATTCATCATCTGTTTTCTTAACTATACATTTTGTTTTTCCTGTTGTATTTTATATAGATCTAAACGCTTTCTCTAATGCTCGATCCAATCGATTTTTAGCTTTTAGCTATATAATACAACAAAAGAAATTCAACAATTATACCAAAAATAAAAAAAACCAAAAAACCAAAAAACCAAAAAAAAAAAAACTAATGATCTTAACACCAAGCACAACTTTTGTATAAAGAAAACCTTTGATCGTAGTATTAATGTTCCACAAATAAATTTCTGTCCATAATCAAATTGAAAATAAAAATCTCTAATTTTCTTCTATAATAATAACTATGAATTTTATTAATGATGAATTTTTATTTATTTTCCATTCTTATTTTTTTTTGGCATGATTATTATTAATTAATAAATAATTAATTATAAATATACATATTACATTTAAGTCAAGGACTATAAAATCATAAATCATATTTATTTCATTTCATTTTTTGAAAATTTCTTAAAAATTCTTTTGAAATTTTTTTTATTTTATTTTTTTAAATTTTTCAAACTTTGCAAATTTAAATTATTGAGGCTCATAATTTCCATCAGACATGCTAAGTTTTAAGCGAAAAAAATAAACATATATTGTATATATAAACGTGTAAATATTTATACTATATAATGTTAAGCTAACCCCTAAGATTTGATATATACATATATATAAACAATTTGTCCAAGATTAATTTATGCTGGCGCCAAATGCTTTTAATGCTTTTATGAACATTTTATTGGGATCACCAAATTAATATGCTTCCTACATGATATATATATGTATATATATCTGTATATATATATATAGATATATATCTGTTTATAGGTATATGTATCTGATATCCAACTGACTGCCAACAACGCAAAATATAATTTGCTCTATAAGCAGATGCGCTTCCGAAATTGTTTGCGATGCTTTTTTTTTTCTCATTTTTGCTTTATTTTTTGCTTTTTTTTTTTTTGCAAACTCTAGAAAAATCGCCTAAATGGGGCAGAATAATCGAAAGATTGCCAAAAATCACTGCATGCGACTGCCGCGTGCCCCGCCCACAAGCTGTTGACGCAGATGCGCGAGCACAAACATCGCATATCGCACATCTACACACTCACACACACATATGTATATATAGATATATATATCTTGTATCTATATATGTATCAGTTATAATGAGTTCTCCTGCTGCCTGCTGTTTATTTATAATCCATAAATTGCTCGTCTCTTGTTCTTAATTTTTTTTTTTTTTTTTTTGTTCTGCGAATTTCTATGAAATCGAAAATGAAAAAAAAAACTTGCTATATTACCAAGCTGTTGCTATCGCTGCTATCTATTACTGCTGCCGCTGGTACTGCTGCTGCTGCTGCTATTACTACTGCTGCATTTGTAATTGTGTTTGTGTATGTCAATTTCTGTGTCTGTGTATCTCACTCTTCAAATATTATAAGCTTAAGATTAAGTTCTCTCTTTGGTCAGCTAATAGTTTAATCCTAATCGTATCTTTCTCTCTCTCTCTCTCTCTGAACACTTTTATAGAGTTTGCTTGGGTTACACTTACCACAAATGACACGTACTCGCTGGGCGCTCTGGTGCTGGCACATTCACTGAAGCGGGCGGGTACCGCCCATCAGTTGGCAGTACTTGTAACGCCCACTGTATCGGAAGCGATGCGCGACAGACTGAAGGACGTGTACAATGTTGTACAAGAGGTGAATGTCCTTGACTCACAGGATGCTGCAAATTTGGCACTACTCGCACGTCCCGAATTGGGTGTCACTTTCACAAAGTTACACTGCTGGCGCCTGGTGCAATTCGAGAAGTGCGTCTTCCTCGATGCAGATACTTTGGTAAGTCAACAATAGACTTCAATTTCCTGAAGTCATCAATCACTTCAAACTTTTTCACAATTCTTCTTTTATTTCTTTTTCTTTAGGTACTGAAAAACTGCGATGAGCTGTTTGAACGTGAGGAATTGTCTGCTGCACCAGATGTTAGCTGGCCCGATTGCTTCAATTCTGGTGTCTTTGTCTTCAGACCCAATGTTGAGACTTTCAATAAGATTACAGAATTTGCCGTTAAAAATGGTAGCTTTGATGGCGGTGATCAAGGATTATTGAATCAATATTTTGGAGATTGGGCGACTGCAGATATTAAGAAGCATTTGCCATTTGTCTATAATGTGACTGCCTATGCTTCCTATTGTTATTTGCCTGCATTCAAACAGTAAGTATTACTCAACAATGGCTAAAAATAAATTATTTAATACTTAATTCTGATTTTCCTTATGTTTAGATTCAGAGATAAAATAAAGATTTTGCATTTTGCTGGCAAATTGAAGCCTTGGTTAATCCAATTTAATTCGGAAACTAAGACCGCTGCCACACCCAATGATTATGCTCATGCACAGGATCTTATTCAACACTGGTGGAATATTTTCTGTGATAGTGTACATCAAACTCTTAGTGACACTATGGTAAGTGATCTAAAATTTTTTAACTACGAAAAAAAAATTTCATGCATAATTTCAGTTATGAAAAAAAAAACAAAAGTTTTCTCAAAGTTTATTTTATTTTTTTTTGAATTGTTTCGTTTATTCGTTATTTCTGATACGTCCAACTAAACCTAACCTATATAAAAAAAAAAAAAAACCCAAAATCAATTTGTCGTTTTAACCCAAAATGCAAAATGCCTACGCAACGTAACGCAACGCAACGCAAAATAAAAAAAATAGCAAAAACAATGCAAAATTATGACGGAAAGTTTTAATACCGATAGTGATAATACCGATAGTTGCCGAAGCGTTCCAAATGAGGTAAGCCGATAATATCGAACGCAAAAATATAAAATTCTCAGTAGTTATGGCAAAAGGTCAAATGTAATTAAATATATATAGAATATTATATAGCACAATATATAGATATATATATATGTCTTCACATATTCTTCAGTTTTAGCACAAACACTCAAAATATTTATATAGTATATACAGTATACAGTATTTAGTAATCAGTATTAAATAATTTCATATTTCACTTAAGTAAATAAATAATTTTCATTGCATTGATATTTCGATTTATTCTTTATATTTTATATTTCTTTATTCGACCTCGTTACATTTTTCACTTTTCTTTTCATTTCGTTTATTTTCTTTTTTTTTTTTATTTATATTTTGGTTTATTTTTTTTTGCGTTTGTTCTATTTGAAAGTTTACTTTTGGCGATATTCAATTTGCCAGCCACGCCCCAATTGGCCGCCTTTCATTTCTCTTTCGTTTACTCGATAGATATTTGTCTAAGTGGAGTCTTTGTGCAATGTCTGTTTGTCTATATCAGTGAGTGTGTGTGTGTGTTTGTGTTTGTTTGTTTGTGAGTGTGGGTGTGTATGTGTGTGTGTGTGTGTATGTGTTATTCGAATTTGCATTGAATTTGGCCATGTGCCAAAAGAATGTTTAGTTAGCGACGTCAATAAATTGAAATAATACAAATTGCGCTTTGCAAAATTTATTATAGCGTCTTGTTTTTTGTTGTTTTTAAATAATTACGAAATAATATATAGAAATATATGGAACTTGAAATTGAAAAATCTTAATTGCTTTCTATTTAAAATTCTACAATTTTTTTTTATAATTTTTTTTTTCTGCATAATTTACTACAAATGTCTTGAAACTGTACATTATTTTTTGGACGCCACTGTCGACAGCTGTGTAGCTTGCTCCTGGCGCTCTCTCTCTCTCTCTCTCTCTCTCAGTTTATGCTCTTGTGAGCGTAATTATGATTTGTAGTGTGACCGTATTGCATATAGAATTTAATGAATCGTAGCATATTTAAAGTTAGATCTAGCTATAAATAGCTAAATGTAATGTTTACTTTTTAAAGATTTTTTACTTTTCTTGCCCTTTGTCTTTGTGACATTGTTTTTTTTTTTTATTTTGTCTTTCTCTGATCTTTATATCTTTTAGTTTTATTTTTTTTTTAATGTTTAATTTTTTTTTTTATTTTAATTTATTTTTGATTTTTTACATATTTTTTTTTTGTTTTTGCGCTTTCCGCTATTCGCTCACAAAACACTCAAAAAAAAAACAAAACTCATAAAAAATATGCAAAAAAAAATATATATATATAAAATATATAAATAATTATATGAATGTCAGTGTCTATGCTTAAACATAACGCATACGACGAGCTATAACACTGAGTATCATCACTATGATATGGACAGCTTTTACCACCACCATCATCATCATCAAGAACAAGAATATCAAGCAATGTCACAGCCACAGCCGCAGCCATATGTGCCGCATGTTCGTGAATATCGTGATCCTTGGGCAGATTACTATGAGCAGGCGGAGAGGCAACAAGAACATAATGAAAATCAAAATCAAAATGCATATGACGAGAGGACAATGATGACAAGCCAGAACCAGAGTCAGAGCCAGAGCGATGCATGCAGAAATGATAGTCCTAGACCCACATCACCACAAGCACAAGCACATGCACAAGTACCACCACAACAACAACAACAACAACAGCCATCTCAAGCACCACCACAAGCACAAGAACAACAACAACAGCAACAAGCACCCACAGCCACTGCCAATGAAGAGTTCTTAGCAATAGATGTAAATAGCAATCGTCATGAATTTGAATCTCAATCTGAGCATTCATCCAACAATTCCAATTCCAATTCCAACTCCCAACACAACCAACACCAACAACAACAACAACATGAACAGAACACTGAGCATTGTCAAAGTGTAGAGAATAAAACAGCAAACCACACGACAAACCACAGTCAAATTGTACAAGCTGACGCAGAAGCAGAAGCAGAAGCAGAACAAGTTGCCGATGCTATGGATGAAATTGAGTTGCATGAGGTAAACGAACAACAAAAAAAAAAAAAAAAATCCACAAAAAAAGTAAAAAAAATTGAAAGCAAATCAAATCAAAAGAAGATGAAAAAGAAGAAGAAGAAGCTGAAAATAGAAGGAGTAATACACAAGGCGATAAAGTGGGGCAATCGAATATGCAACAAAATATACATACAACACACACACACACACAGACAGTATACACATGACACACATAACATACATGCAACACACATGCAACACACATGCAACACACACACATACAACAACAATCAACACACTCAACTGCATCCTAAAGTTCCCATTCCTTAACACTTCTGCTGCACTTTTTCAATTGTATTCGACTTGTGCTTCGTCTCTTGTCTTTCGTCTCTCGTCTTTCGTCTTTCGTTTTTCGTTTTTTTACATTCTACGTCTTTCGTCTTTCATGCTGCGTTCTTCGTTTACGTTTATATCTGGTGTCTAGTTGTTGTTGTTGTCAGACATTTGCACATTTTGTCTGTTCATTATTATCACATGTTGTTATTATTGTCCATTGTCCATTGTTCATAGTCATCTTTTGTCTCTTTCGTTCGTTTTTATATCTTTTGTTTCACAATTTCGTCTCGTCATCAACAACATTATCAATTGCTGCTGCTGCTGCTGCTGCTGTTGCCACCTGCCACGTGCCACTTTACGTTAACTGCATTTGCTGCTGCTTGCTCTCTCGCTCTCTGTCTCTCTCTATATCTCTCTCTCTCTCTCTCTCTCTCTTGCTGTCTCGCTCGCTTCAACTAGAGGTTAAAGGACATCGAGTGTACATTGTCATTAGTGTCACTTGAGTATAAAACGCATTCAAAATGTCAACACAAACACACACAAATACACTCGAAACACTCAACACTCACACTCAATATTCAAATACTCAATCGTTATGCGATACTCGCACTCACATTCACAATGTAATCTGCCAAAAAGGACTTGAATTCAAGGACATGCGGTGCAGGGCTGCAGCAGCATTTGATATTCGTAATATTAATCATAATATTAATCATACGCCATGTGTTGCACTCAATACTCGAAAACACACGAAAAACTAATTACAAAAAAAATAAAAACTGCAATAAAATGTTTACAAAAATTAAAACTAAAAATATTAAAAATAATAATAATAATTTGTTGTTATTTGTTTAGCATTTAGTTAATTATGTGTTGCATGTCTAATTATTTTGCTGTATATATTTGTTGTGTTATCAACGATCAATCGATAAATTATGCTAATCATTTGCATTAAATATTTTCAGGCTGGTTTGGCTGGTGCCTTGGCACAGTTACGCATTGGTGTACAGCGTACACCCGAACAGGAGCAATATGAGAATTTAATGCGTCGTCAATGTTGGGAATCTGGACAAATTGATTATTCGGGTGCTGATTCATTCGATAACATATGGAAGAAAATTACGCAGACACTGGAATCGAAGCCCGAACAAGGCAGCGATGCAGATCAAACTGGTAGCTCATAGATAAGATGATATTGATGAAGGAAAAAAAAACAAACACACATTTAATATACATAAAAAAACAAACAGAAAAAAAAAAAACAAAACAATATTTCGTTTGTGCGTTAAACATCGTTTTGTTTAATCAATCCCCCCCCAAAAACATTATTTTCCCCATACTCGTTTCCAATCCTTCGTCTCCTCACTTTAACTTTATACACAACATGCATAAAATATCGTATACAGAAATTTAGAAGCAAGTGTTGTCGAGTGTCATTCATGTGCAATATTTAATTGCGACACATTTCTTTCTTACTCTTTCTCACATGCCATGCTCTCTTTCACACACACACACACATACACTTGTATACAGAACGTGTGGAGTATAGGCGCAGTGGCCCATATCATGAAAAAAAGTGAAGAGAAATTTTAATTAAGTTTTCAAATTAAACTTTTTTACACTCGTCGCTGTCGTCGCACTCAATGTTTCTCTTTCTACTTCCCTTCTCTGTCTGTGTGTGTGTACTTGGCATACAGTTGCATACACACAGAGAGTGAGTGAGAGAGAGAGAGAGAGAGAGACTTACAAGCACACATACAGACACACATATCCTTGGCTCAGCCACAAAACTTTTACACTTCATTGTATTTTAATTGAAATTTTTTGTACTTTACTTTTTTTTTTTGGCATTGACTTGTTTCCCTGCACAACTGCCACGCCCCTTTTTAATATATATATTTATATGTAAATACAATATATATTTTTCTGTAATGTTTAATAAACAAAAAGTAAATCTACAAAACTTTTCGTCTGTGTTGTGTGTTTAGTTAACTTTTCATACCTTTTTCTTCCCTCAATTCTCACTCTCCGTCTTACATTTCCTTTTCCCCCATCATTACACTATACAAAACGAGTTGAACGTTAACGTTATTTGTTTAGACACTTTTCATCATAAGAAAAGAAAAAAAAAAAAAAAAAAAAAACATCCTCAATCCTATTTTTTTTTTTTAAATAATAAAAAAAAAAACTTTATGTTGTAATTTACATTTCAAAAAACACAAAAAAAAAAATATTGTCGAAAATATTTATTCAAGCAAACACAACAACAACAAGAACAACAACAAACAACAACAAGAACAAAAACTTTTTGATTAATCCAAAAACTGTTGAAACTGTGCATTTTTATTCTAGTTTTAAGTTTTATATTTTTACATTTATCATAATGATTTTATTATTATTATCATTATTATTATGATTATTATGATCATTATTATTATTATTATGATTATTATGATTATCTTTTATCATATTTGTATTGTTTTCAGTTGTTTATTTCTAAGTTTTATTCCCCCTTCCGACTGTTCCTCCCTTCTTACATCAACCAACAGAAAAACAAACAAGCATTTCTCTGCTGAGTATCTCTGGCACATTTATCAACAAAGGGGGTGCACTTCATTCATTCAATCAGCATCAATCAATCAATCAGCATCAATCAATCAATCAGCTTCAATCAATCAATCAATCAATTAGCTTCAATCATTATTCAATTAAATTGCTACAATTGATTTGACAGCTAAAAATCGATTACCCTAACCGCATTTTCCAGATAACGATAACGATAACAATAACGATAACGATAAAGTTACTGATACCGATAACGATAGCGATTACGATAACACGCTAGGCTATAAGACAATGCTAACACGCACCGCTATTGAATTACTTCAACGTGCCACGCCCATCTTGAACCCCAGCTCCGACTCTAACGCCAACTACAGCTTTTATCCCCGCCCCAGCTCCAGCTCCAGCTTCAGCTCTAACAATAATTCAGCTGCGCCATCAGCTTCAGCTTCAGCTACAGTTACAAGTTCAAGTTCGATTATAAATTTAACTACTAACCAAACAGTGGCAAAGAGCAGCAAGGGGCCGGAGCTGTTGAATGCCAGTACAGCAAAAGCAACAATAACAGCAGCAGCAACAGCAGCTGTTGCAGTAGCAGTAACTGCAGCTGCAAATGCCACAACTAACAAACTTCCAACTAACGTAGCAGCAGTAGCAGTAGGAACAACAACAACAACAGCAACGAGAATACCAGCAGCAGCAACAGCAGCAGTCACAAGGACAGTAGCAGCAGCAGCAGCAGCACCAGTAGCAGTAACAAGAACAGCAGCTGCAGTAACAACAACAACAGCAACAAGAACACTAGAGAAACCACAAGTACCACAGCGTGTCCACTCGCATGTGGCTGGAGCACAATCAATGCAACCGCAACAGCATATACTGGCAAATCCAACAGCAATAGCAGCACCCACAAAGCCAATCCGCCAGAAGGCGATGCGTAAGTTTAAATAACAATTACTGCAACTGTTGCTGCACTACAGTTGCCTGCCAAATCTGGTGGGTTGCGGTGCAGTCAAGAAGCCCGCTGCTCAGTTACGGATTTATCCCAATGAGCCGGCGCCAGTGCACGTCTAAGTAGCGTGAGTGAAAAATGGAGAGAAGAGAGTGAGAAACACATCGAAAACAACGAAAAGTACAAAAGAAATAAAAAACAAAACAAAAAATAAACAAATGCTGTAAAATTATTGCTTAAAAATTGATATAAAAATTGGTTACCAAAATGCGCCTTAGATGAAACTAATTTTGCAATACTTAAGCATAAGAATTAATAATAATAATAATAATAATAATAATAATAATAATAATAATAATGTTAAAAGTTAATTGATAAAAAACAAAAATGTTATAGTTAAACCTCACCTCAAGTGCTTGCCTAGTGAAACTTATAACACTAACACAAAAAAAAAACAGATGCACACATGCACACAGATAAACAAAGTGTTTAAATATTATACATCACAAAGAAAAACCATTCACAATATCACCTTAAAATACGCACAACCACAATCACAACCACATACCCACACACATACACATATGCATCACTTAATACAAAAACACTTTGACACCTTTGAAGAGCTGCTGACTTCCGCTGACATTGAGGATGGCAAAGTTGAGTTCGATAAGGCAACTGGTGCCAGCACCCAGTACAAATTGATTGATGGCGGCTATGAGATGATCATTACAACTCCTCAACCCAATGGCACCATTAAAACTCAGACGAAAACCTTCTGGGATCCCAAGCCTGTAAGTGAGGAAGATATGGTCAAGGAGCAGGCCAACAAGAAGGAGATCAAGAAACGTTTAGGCAAGGAGATACGTATCGATGAGCGAACCACCATGTTGACTCGTGCCATTGAGGGTGGCTATGAGGAGGTCTATACTACCATCAATGAGGACGGTACTCGCAGCACACGCACCAAGACTTTCTTTGATTCCGTGCCAACGGAAATCAATGAGAATACCAATACTCAGGTTAACAAGCTGAAGAAGAATGTGACTCGTAAGTCTTCTGTGGATTCTACTGACTCAACTGAGTCATCGTCGCGTCGTGTGGTGCAGAAGGTGCAGAAGAATGTGGTGTCCGAATGCTAAGCGATCAGCAGTCGAACTATCGTGAGGATACCACCATCGAGGAGACTCGTCGTGTTAGCCAGAACATTGACATCACTGAGAATAATCGCACTGTTCGTAAGAATTCGCTGCAGGAGCAGAGCATCAAGGCTATCACACAGACCACTAGTGATGGTGGCAAGAAGAAGAAGAAGACCAAGTCATCGGCACCACCACCACCAGCAGATTTCCTGCAGAACGATACCACAACTGTTGCCTCCAAGCGTGTTCCCGGTGGTGTTGAGTATACCTATTCGACGGAATTGGAGTCAGGCAAGACTATTACCACATCGAAGACCGTCTATGAGGAGGAAGAGGTTGAGCTTACCGAAGAGGAAATCAAGCAGTACAAGAAAACTCTTAAGGATGCCGAGAAGCATAAGAATGTTACAACCACCAAGAAACTCAAGTCCGAATCGGGCACCAAGAAGATTGTTCCATCCGAAAATCCTGGAGATGTTACCACCGTGGAGACCATTAAGATTGAGGGTGGTACTGAATATCATTATACCACTGTGACAGCTGAGGGTATTGTTAAGAAGGCTGTGAAGACTGTCTTTGATCCAGTGCCAACATCCAAGGAGAATCCCGATGATACTGATGAGGAGGAAATTATTGAGGAGTACGAGGAAGAGATCATTGAGCCTGGTGATAAGATTGTTAAAACCATCGAGACAGTTAAACAGTTGCCCACCAAATTCGAAGGTAAGATACTTTGCTAGTCTAAAATTCTTCTAGGAATTTTTTTTACTAATCTTTTACTTTTTGTTTTTTTTGCAGAGGAAGTGACCATCACTCATGAGAAGAAGGAGAAGAAGATCAAGAAGTCCATGATCATAAGCCAGTAAAACGCGCACAACACTATAGACACACACAAACACAACAACAACACACACACACACAGTTATGAAACACGCTAGCTTTTGTATTCTTCAAAATTTAAAAAAAAATTTTCGATAATTAATTTTTTGGTTCGCACGTTTTGGAAAATGCAAAAAATAAGATTGTGAGTACCCCTAATATGTTTTTTCAGCGCCCAGTTCAGATAGTTGTCTCTGGTCTTTGTATGCTTCTCGTAAGCTTTGTACTTAATTATTTTAGCAGCTATTTATTGCCCTGAAAAAATATGAATATGAAAATGAAATTGAATAGAAATAGAAATATGAATAAAGAAAGAAATTGAAAAAAAATGCAATTCACATCACAAAATATTGTATTAAAAATTCTAAAATTCATTCAAACTAATTAACATAATAATAGTACACATTTGTTTATCAATAAAACGTTTTGAGTTACCAAAAATATGCTGCTTAATGTTCTTTTTTTTTCACAAACTAGTTTTGTTTAGTTTTAGTTTTAAGATTTTTAACTGATTTTCCCCGACGACAAAGTAAACACAATCCCAAAGTAGGCAACAATATGCTGGCAAGCACAATGGCAACAATATCTAGCAAATAGAATTGATACCAGGCAAGATCAAGACCCGCTGATACCATATGTGGAGCACCGCGATGTTCGATAATGTAATCGATCCAGAACATTGCCGTATCCATGGCATTCATGGGACGATCCCGGAAGATACGTGATGCACGTTGCATATTATCCTTGTACTTGGAATTATTGAGAAGTTCAGTGAGTGAATAACGAAGTTCCTCCTCTGTGACTGTACGGTAGTCTACACCTAAAGCATAGCCAGCGGCATTACCCTTCTTAATGTTCAGATACTGATCGGCATAGACGGGCATGCCAAGTATTGGAACACCATGATGCACTGCTTCCTGAATGCCAAAGAGACCGCCGTGGGAAATGAAGACCTTCACATTTTTATGAGCCAATATATCATTCTGAGGGAACCATTTGCGAACCATAACATTGTCGGGCAAATTTGTTAGTTTGTCATCCTCGAACTTCCACATAATACGCTGTTTCATGCTGCTAAATACATTGAGGAAAACTTGCAGCTTCTCGGGCGGCATATCGGCACTGCGAACCTGTGAGCCTATTGAAAACGTTCTTCATCAAGGACTAGTTATAAGTTATATGTTTAAACTTACCTAAACTAAAGTAGATAGCGCCATGATAAGCCTCATCCAGGAAAAGTTGCATATCTCTGGGCAACGTTTGTGGTGGTTTAATGTGAAGTCCTCCGACAGGAATCATATTTATTGAAATGGGTCTTGGTGCTTTCAGTGGCATATACGTATTCAGCAGTAGAGCAGAGATATTACGTTCCAATTGTTTAATAGTTGGCAAATTATCGAATTTCTTTGCAAAGTGTTTTCTCAGTATTGCATTCTGTGCCGGATAGTACCAGAACGTACGCATAAGTTCCTCAGTCAACGAGTTGTAGACACTGTCCATACGTTCCATAAGTGACATACGATCTGTGTAAGGTTTCTTCGTGTATGCCACATAGGACCAAGGCGTAACAACGCCCACTAATGAACTCATATAATTGGAGAAGCCGAAAGTCGATAAAGTTACCATTGGAATTTGATATAGATGCCCCAGAAAGAGGGCGCCCTCATTGTAGAACTGTTCAGCCAAAAGTAGATCATATTTTCCCACTTTATCCTTAGCATGAATAAGTCTCAACACTTCCGGCTGCTTGAAGGCAAAGTCTGTGCTCTCCAGGCCCATAATATAAACCATTTTAGTGAATGTCAACGATGAGACGTCCGTCATGTCCAATACACTCTTGGCCTTGGTCATTTCCAGAACTGAAATCAACGTTTAACAATATATAGAACCAAATGTTCTCACATCTAGTGCACAGAAAATGAAATTACTTGTTGGCCAAAAGTCATATTGTGGCAGCAGAACTTCTGTATAATTCGAGCCCAATTGCTCCTTGGCCAATGAGAATGGTGTAATAAAGGTAACCTCATGTCCTCGTTTAACCAATTCTCTGATGACGGCATTTGTCATCATAAAATGACTTTTGCCAGGATAGAAAAACGCTGCCAGTATACGGGAGCCAGTTGAGATCTCCAATTGTTGCAATGCCACAAGGACAAGCAGCAAGAATTTTAAAGCACATCTCGGCTGCTATAGTCAAATCAAGGTTGAATGATATATGTATGATATATATTATTTCTATATGCTAAAGGTAAAGTCAATATTAAATATTCTAATATTTTAATTATTAACTGATTTATTAATTATTATTATTATTATTATTATTTGTTGAATATTTAATTTTCATTTCATTTTGTTTTTTTTTTATATTATTGCTTTGTTTATTTGACAAAATTTTTTTTTTTTGGTGGTTGACAAAATTTAATTAAAATGCGCAACAATTGCGGTTGTGGTGCGACTTTTAGTGGCTTCTATTCTGACGTATATTGATTTTATAAATTAATAAAAAATAATTTGAAAAATATTTACATATTAGCATTAATGTCATTAAATTATTTAATATGAAATTATTTTTTATTTTAACTAATTTTCAGATATTAAAAAAAATTTCGTCTTAAATTTCTACAGCGCTGTCAGGAATCTTCAGCAGTTTGTTAAGATCTTGCTTGATGCAGGCAGGATCAAAAGTCATATAAAAATCGCAAGTTAATAATTCTAAATTCTACTTCCTCATCTTATATTTCAAAGCAGGATGTGCAATTATTGTGCATTCTTTTCCTTAATAAATTAAGCTAAGCTTAAAGCACGTGTTTTTTTTTGTGCTACTATGCAAATGTTCTAACATTATATTTGATGAATTTATTGAACCAGTTTTGTTGCATTAAAATAACTGAACACTTAAAGTTCATAGGAACTGTAATTAACTTGGGTAACTAAGGTCCTCACTGTACTCTCGGCAACAATTGTACGCACCATATTTTTTTTTTTTATTTTTTTTTCTTGTTGAAGTTTGCAACTTTCACTTTTGTTCAGGAATGGAACAAATTGCGATTTCAACCGATTCTGGCTGCGATTATCAGACGACTAAAACGAACCCAGCAACAGCAGCCTTAACATCAATTTTTTGTCAACTTAATAATTATGCGAGCGTATTATTATTATATCCTATAGAAAGTATTGCAATGGGGTATGTCAGTCCTGTATTGCAGAATGTTTACATGTGCCTAGAAAAACAGTTGCCAGGCATACTAGAAGAGTTTTGGTTGCTAGATTCCTTAGGTAATCCTTACAAATTGTTAGCTGAAAATGCATTACATAAAATACGTAATAGTTGAATTTCCTTATCGGAAATAAAGTTCATTAATATAGCTAGATTCATATTTAAGGCTAAGAGATCCTTTCTAGGTCATGCATTCCCTTCAATACCCTGCAATTTTTTTTTTTAATGCATATAAGAATGAAAGAGCACAAAAAAAAAAAAAAAAAAAAATTTATAGCATTTATGCTAATTATCTAATATTTCGGCGAGATTCAAGGCTTGATCAACCCGTTCGCTGCACACTTCTAAACCCAGTTTAATCTATTTGATTTTTTTTTTTTTGTTATCATTTTTGCATATTTCAATTGTATTGATGCAACATTTTGGATACGAGCCATTTCTCATTTTGAATTGAATCTCGTAGCCGTCGTAGCTTGAAGCTTAAGCCTCGTGTCAATACTAAACCTGACACATGGCAACTTCATCTAGCTAAGTGTATTTTATAGTATTATTACGTAATTATACGAATATTATTATATCATCAAAATTCATAAAACAATCATAGAATTTAATAAAGAAGTTGCAATTATTTTAATTGTTAAAGATTTACAATGATTTTGATAACAAGTTCCGTTTGAATTCTTCTTCTTCTTCTACGTTAACTGCGTTTTTTTTTATGGTTTATTGTCATACAATTAGCTTGTTCTTGAGCTTGAGTTTGAGTTTTTGGGAACCGGTCGGGACAAGTTCGATTTTAATTGTTCTATTCCCCAAAACATAACATTAGGAGTTCCTCAAGGCTACTTGGGTGCGTTACTCTTTGATTTGTTTATCAATAATAACTGCAGCACAGGTCACACATACTACGTATAACTAGTTAAAGTTTCACAAGTAATACTAACAAGTAACTAAGCTTTTCTAGTTAATTTAATATTTGTTTAAGTTCATTTCATAAATTATTTGTAATTCTCAAACTTTCTCTATACATGAAACTCAATTGTGACGTACGCTTCAACTCCGGTCTTACAGGAATTACTGTATTCCTCTACACTTGATCAATTATTATATCGTATGTATTTCCTTTATCTTTCTACCTCTGCCCCTTGTCATCAATAAGAATAAACGGCGTAAATTGCTACAGAGCTTATTCAAAGTAGCTGCAAAAAAAAAAATAATAATAATAAATAAATAAATAAAAGTGAAAAAAAAAAACTTCAATATCATGTCCTATGCGTCATCCGAAGCGTGCTCCCCAAAATACTAAACATTGTTGAAAATACCGTTGGATTTTTATTGTTTATATGTATAATTAATTAACAAAATTGACAAATAGTTTGGGCCAAAGAACGACCACAAAAAACGTGTTGATCTATTACGAATTACGTTCCTTATCTAACCATAAGAAAACGTGCTGGCTTAAATAGTATGCATAAATTATCAACTTTTTTTCTTTTTGGCGATTATCTGTTTCTTCATCATTTATACAAAAAGTTGCAGAGCAACTATAACTAAACTTAGATTTGACATTCAACTTGAATTCTAGACTTTGTCTAGACAATGTTAAACTTAGAAAAAATATGCATAAATTATAACGTGAACTATAATATTAACCAAGTATTTATTTAATACATTTAAAATTTTTAAAAATAATTATTTTACATTTTGACATATTTTGTACTAAAATATTTAAAATATAAAATATGTGTTCAAATTATATTTTCAATATTTTTTCTTTTGGTTTTGAAATCCAAAATTAGTTTTATCTAAGAATAAAACAAAAGCCTCAAAGTCGACTACAGAAGAATAGGGAAATAGAGTAAGAAGATTGAAAGCAAGTCAGAGAAAAAGATCAAGTTCTTTGCATATATTTCAAATTCAAAAATAAAATTAACATGAACTTGAAAATATTTGTAAAATTTAAAATATCAGTATTTCTAGTTTTCTTTCTACTTTGTCTTGGCAGCTTTCATATATTTCGACGACGACAACAGAAGCACAGTCCCAACAGGATAACAGCAAGAACAAATGCAATAATGTCAAGCAAATAAAATTGATACCAAGCGAGATCTACACCAGCTAAAACCATATGAGGAGCACCACTATTTTGCAAATTTCAATTAATTTATTTTATTTTATTAAGATTTGTATATTTCTTACCTTTATCTCTGTCCACATGAAAATATTTTTACATATAAACAATTTTATATTTATACAACATAATGTAAGCTTATTCCAATCTTTTTTCCAAAATTTTAAAATAAAAAATATAATTTTGTAACATTTTTTTAAAATAAAAATTTAATAAAAAACAAAACAATTTAATTTTTCATTTATGGGATGAAATCAAAAAGAAATTTAAATTTCCGTTACAGGCAAAGTGGCAGAAAAAAAAATTTAGACATATCAGAAGTCAGAGATGCAAAATTCAACGAAATTTTCTGCCTGAATTACCAGGCGAACAGAATCTAGCAGCAAGTAGCTGCACTAATTGATTTTTTTAAAAATGACAGCCTGAAAGTATGCTATATTTGCACATTATTAGCAAATTTGGCGAGTGAGCAAATATTTAAAAATCACAGCCTGAAAGTATGCACTATAAATTCAAAAGAACTCTGCAAGTTGCTGTTTCGTCTTCTTATCAATGCTGCGGGCCTGGTACTTCACGGCAATCGTTGCATTGAATTGCTAGGTGAAGTAGAAATAATATTAATAGACATATAATAAAAAAAAATATTTTGCAAGTATTTTCAACAAGATTTATTTTTTTTTAACGGCTATTGAATGACTGTTAAATTTCAAAATTTAAAAATATACATAAATAACTCTTATTTAGTATTAAAACGTTGCAGACTAAAAGTATGCTATTTATTAAATAAATTTTCGTTACATTTAAAATTACGCCTTGCGAATTCTGGCGTCAACAGCCAAATTCAAATTTTGTTGCAGTTAATATTCAGCACAGCAACAAATTAAATTATGCAAAAAATGCAATTCATGACATTTAATGCAATGATTGGAGGAATTGTGTTCACACGAAACTGTGCAATTGTTTCTAGTTTCGTTTCGACTTTGTTTTTGGTGCTTTCACATGTTTGCGACGGCGACAACAGAAGCAGAGTCCCAATATGGGCAACAGGATGACAGCAAGAACAAGTGCGATAATGTCAAGCAAATAGAATTGATACCAAGCAAGATCAAGACCAGCGGAGACCATATGTGGTGCACCACGATGTTCGATAACATAATCAATCCAGAACATGGCCGTGTCCATGCCATTTAATGGACGATCACGGAAAACACGAGATGCTTGTCGCATGTTGTCCCTATATTTGGGATTCTCTACGAGTTCAGTGAGCGAATAGCGCAGCTGCTCCTCAGTTACCGTACGGTAATCCACACCCAATGCAAATCCAGCAGCTATGCCCTTCTTGATGTTTAGATACTGATCAGCATAGACTGGCATACCCAGCACAGGAACACCATGATGCACTGCCTCCTGCGTGCCAAAGAGACCACCATGTGAAATGAAGACTTTCACATTTGGATGCGCTAATATATCATTTTGTGGCATCCAATTGCGAACCATGACATTGGCGGGTAAATTGGCTAATTTATCATCCTCGAACTTCCATAGAATGCGCTGCTTCAAGCTGCCGAAGACATCAAGGAATATTTTAAGCTTTGCTGGCGGCAAATCAGCGCTACGCACTTGAGATCCTATAAAGATAAATGTTATCTAATTAAAGTCAATGTTTAATCAATAACGTTGATAAAACTTACCCAAACTGAAGTAGATGGCGCCATGTTTAGCTTCATCTAGGAACTTTTTCATATCACTTGGCAATGCTTTCGCTGGCAGAATGTGAAGTCCGCCCACAGGAATCATATTGAATGAAATGGGTCTAGGTGCCTCTAGTGGCATATAAGTATTCAAAAGTAATGCTGAAATATTACGCTCCAATTCTTTGATAGTTGGCAATGTGTCAAATTGTTTGCCAAAATGTTTCTGTAGTATTTGATTCTGTGCTGGATAATACCAGAAAGTACGCATAAGTTCCTCACTCAGGCAATTATAGACACTGTCAATGCGTTCTATGAATGACATGCGATCCGTATATGGTTTCCAGCCATGTGCCACATAGGACCAAGGTGTCACAATGCCAACCAATGAACTAAGATAGTTTGCAAAACCAAATGTTGTTAAAGTCACAATGGGAATCTGATAGAGATTACCCAAAAATAGGGCACCCTCATTGAAGAACTGTTCAGCCAAAAGCAGATCATATTTTCCAACTTTCTCTTTGGCATTGATGAAATTTAACACTTCCGTTTGCTGGAAAGCAAAATCTGTACTCTCCAATCCCATAACATAGGCCATGCGTATGAATGTCAAAGTCGAGACGTCTGTCATATCCAGCACAGTTGTGCCCTTTGACATGCTAAGTACTGTTAAAATAAAATTTATTTAGTTTTTATAAATTATTGTTAACAATTTCTTAAACTTACTTGTTGGCCAAAAGTTATATTGTGGTATCAGCACTTCTGTATAATTTGAGCCCAAATTTTCTTTGGCCAATGAAAATGGCGTAATGAAGGTTACCTCATGGCCACGTTTTACAAGTTCTCTTATGACGGCATTTGTCATCATGAAATGACTTTTACCAGGAAAGAAAAATACTGCCAAAATGCGAGATCCAGCGCTGATCTCCATTTGCTGTAGAGCCACAAGGCCCAAAAGTAAAACTTTCCACACACTTTTTGCTTGCTGTAGGTCAAAATAAACATTTCAAAATTATATATATAATTTTATTTGAAGTCAACGGACTATAGTTAGGCTCTTCGTTGGTTTGCTGAGTCAGTCGCTTGGCTTATCAGGCAAATGTTTAGTCTTAAATTTATTAAATACTACGTGATATTTATTATCTTTATTTAATTGATTAATTTTTTGAAGTGCTACTTAATTGTTACTAAGTAGCGACTTAAACATTATAAAGCAAAAGATTAAACGGATTTATAGGCATTGTGAAATTTTTTATTAAAAACTTGTTTATTATCAGCAACGTTTGTAAACGTTTATTTTCTAGAAAATATTTTATTAATTTTATTTCTATTTATAATTCCGTATATATATTTTATTTGCATTAATATTTCATTAGAAATATTTTCTTTTATTTAATTTTATAATTTTATTAATTTAATTTATTTTATTTTTAGATAAATTTCTTTTATTTGCACTTTTTTATAGGAATTTTATTTATTTATTTTATTTAAATTTATAAAAACTTTCCACAGCTTTTTTTCAGTGTCAAAGTTCATTGTAAAATTATTTTTAGTTTTTTTTTCTTCTTTTAATTGTTTTAATTTAATTTAATTTGCTTAGAAATAGTTTAGCACGTTTTTTTTTTACCATTTTAGCACTGCTCGACAATACGATCGACACGGCGATCCACAGACGACTGAAACGATGACCGGCAGCGACGCGTTTATAAACATGCGTTTATGTAAAGCTATCAACAAGTTGCCTCTTGTGAAATTGGGTGAGCGTGTGTTGTCATACCCTGCACTTGACTAGATGCAATGGGGTATATACATTTCATACTTGTAAGCGTGAAAATAAATAAATTTTAAAAAATAATGCAAAAATTCTCAAAATTCATGCAAAATTAAAATTAAAATATTTTTTAAAAATTTTTTTTTTAGTTATTTTTTTAATAAATTTTTTTTTTATTTTTAAATTAAGAAATTAAATTGAAAAATTCATAAAAATAATATTTGCATTGATTTTATTTGTTATTTATTAACTAAAATCATTTTTAACTAAATTACAGGGTATTTCTTAGTTGAGCATTGTGAATTTTAAAAATCTTTTTGTTTTGTTTTGATTCGAGAGTTTAGTTTTATTGATGACTTGACAATATTTCTATAAAAAATAATTTGTCGACTGAGTAATCAAAGCATTTTGCTTTATAAATTTTTAAGCATCGATGCGCAGGTTTACAGCATTATCAGTTGTAATGGAATTTCAATCTTAGTAATAGATTTGGGGAGATAAAGAGAGAGAGAGAGAGAGAGAGAGAGAGCTAGAGCGATTGACAGATAAATTAGTTGTAGAATAAAAATTACAGTTAATGAGTTTTTGGTTTTTTGTGCTGCTGCTGTTTGCCGCTGCCTCGCAGCAGGCGTAATGCCAATAGTAACAACAATATGCCAGCCAAGACGATAAGTGCGATAAAGGCAATCACATCAAGCAAATAGAATTGATACCAGCGTAGATCAAGGCCAGCTGAACGCATATGTGCTGCACCCTTATGCCGTATAACATATTCGATCCAATAGAGCGCCGTTTTACGCGGTGATAGCGGACGATCACGGAAGATGCGAGAGACACGCTGCACATTTTGCTTATAGCTGTCATTATGTATGAGCTGCAGCAGCGAATGACGTAACAGCTGTTCAGTGATAGACTGAAAATGTAAACTAATGGCATAGCCGCCAAGCACAGCTTTGTTCATATTCAAGTGCTAAGGGTGAGTGAGACAGAGAAAGAGAGAGAGAGAGTTAGCTTGAGGCTATTAGCTATTAGCTATGCATACACAACCTGATCACAATAGAAAGGTATGCCAAGCATGGGCACCGCATAGTGTACACCTTCTTGGGTGCCAAAGAGACCGCCATGTGTGATGAACAGCTTTACATTGGGATGCGCCAAGATATCAGCCTGTGGCAACCATTTGCGTATCATCACATTCGCTGGCAATTCTTCAATTGATTCATCCTCAAATTTCCAAAGCACACGCTGCTTTAGTTTACCAAAGACCTGAAGGAATAAGCGTAGCATCTGTGCTGGCATTTCCTTGCTCTGCACGTTGCTGCCTGCCAAGGGCATGTGGCAAGAAGAAGAAGCAATAGAAGTAGACGAAAGCATTGTAAATGCTGCAGGGGCAAAACACAGACAGACAGACAGATGAACAGATAGATAGACACTTACCCAAACTAAAGAAAATGGCGCCATCTGTGGCCCCATCGAGGAAACTTTGCATGTCCTTGGGCAAGGGCTTGGGCGAATAGATATGCATGCCACCCACCGGTACCATGGCATCCACAGTGGGACGTGATGTTGTCAGTGGTGCGTGACTGTTGAGCAGCATTACCGAGATTTGCGTCTCCATTTGCCTGACCTTTGGCACCTCAGCTGCAAAACGTTTTGCACAGTTAACATACGCGATGAGTTACTCAGCATTCTCTCTCTCTCTCTCTGTGTCACTTTGAGACTTACCCAACACTGTGCCAAAATATTCTTGAGTTATTGCATCCATTTTAGGAAAATAATTGTATAAACGATCAAGATCCTCATACAGTGAGACATAAGTATTTCGTACACGCTCCATAAACGACATACGATCCGTAAATGGCATAAAACCATGTGGCACAAAGGACCAAGGTGTAATTAAACCCATCATTTGACTCATATGATTCTCATAGCCCAACGTGCTAGTAGTAACAATGGGAATCTTATATTTATGCGCCAAGGCTAGAAAAGCTTCCTGATAGAACTGTTCAGCTAGCAGCAGATCAAAGACATTTTCCGTCTGCTTAGCATGTATTAATTCTTGTACCTTAGGCTGACGTAGAGCATGTTCCGTTGTTTTTAGACCAATAATTTCCAACATTTTAAGAAAATCATAATTTTTCATGCGTGTCAAATCAAATAGATGCTGTACGCCAAAATTAAGCTTCACTGTGTTGATAATAAATTAAAGTAAAGGATCATTTGATCACTTGATGCTACTGGCTAAACTTACCATCATGCCAGAAATCGTAAACAGGTTCAATTAATATTTCAGTATAGTTGCTGCCCAATTGCTGTGTGGCAAGTGAAAATGCTGCAATCATTGTCACTTCGTGTCCATTTTCAATAAGTTCACGTATCAGCGCTGTATGCATCATATAATGACTTTTGCCTAACAATTCAAATGTGAAGCGTTTAGTTTAGTTGAAGATGTTAGTGTAATGTTTGACTTACCGGGAAATGCATAGACAGCTAATATTTTGGCACCTGTCGCTTTCTGTGGCGTCTGCAATGCTGCCAAAAGGCATAGACAGCAGCTGAACCAAGTTGTGATTCTCATTGTGAAGGAGAAATGAGTAACGAGTATAACGACGAATATCTATGAATATCTATGTGAATAACTTATTCAATTCATTGAGCTGCACATTCAATTAAAAGTACAAAATAGTTTTTCACTCGATTGCAAAAATTATAAATTGAAATTGCGCAGTTGAACTTAAGATACTTTTTTATATTTTCACTGTTGTTGCCTCTTCAACTTGTTGACTATAAATGAAAACGAGTTGCTACTCTAACTAATTAAATTGTCATTAGAAACACGCATCAACAAAATTATTATAATATTTCTTTTTTTTTCTTCTCTCATCAATTTATATTTTATTCACATTCACATTCACGTGTCGCGTTTGCTGTTCAGTTTCATACTGAACTTGTAGCTTACAATTTTTTATTGTTTGCATTGTAAAAATCTTTTTTTTTGAGCGCGAAAGAGAGATAAAGGGAAAAAAGTATAGCACGATAGAGCATGAGAGAGAGAGAGAGAACAGCATCACAAAAATTTGTCAAGTCATTCTCAGCGTAGCTATGACGTCTGTAAACAAAAATTATTCAGTTTCAACAGCAAACATTAATTTATGTTTGTTTCAAAGATCAAGTCTATGGTAACTGGTACCAAAGACTAGATTATTAACTGCTACCAGCATAAAAAGTATATTAAGACACTGGTAACTGGCACCAAATGGCAACAAAAGCAAAATTTATTGACAAGCTTTAACTCTAGGCAGAGAATTCATACGTAATATTGCTTAAAGACTTTCATTAACATATAAACATAGGCCAATGGACTTGAAGACAATAGACTTGAACTTAGCCTAGATCACTTTATCACAATATCTTTCTTTTCTAATGCTTAGCTTGATAGACCAATGGGCCGATGGGCCTCCGAATGTGCGGGATTTGAACTTAGCATAGATCACTTTATCACTTTATCTTTCTTTTTTAATGCTTAGCTTGATAGACTCTATAAAGTTTATATATAATATATTCTTCAACAGATTCAAAGATCGCCTCAAAGATCGCATACGTTCGTCAAAGATCGCCTCAAAGATCGCATACGCTCGTTCAGTTTGTCTATTTCAAGTCAAGCTAGTCTCTCTCAATTTATAAACTATGAGCTTTGGCTTAGAAAGCTTTTAAATGCTCTAGGCGCTATATAAGTGAAAACGAAACGTATCGTATCACTATATTATATAGTTGCCATAGCAATGATCGCTTGAAAAACTTACTTTTGTTTATCATGCAGATCAATTGAAACTTAAACTTACAGTATTTAAATTTAGCAAAGACTTACCAATGTCTGTCGAGTATGCTTCAAATCGGTTTAGTATATTATATAGCTATCAACGATCGAAATTAAAATTTTTGCATGATCCACATCGTAAAAAAAAAGTTCAACAAATTTTTTCTTTATCATTTTCCAATGTAATTTTTATTATGTTTTTTTTTTTTCATATTTTATTTTATTTTTGATTCGATTTCAATTTCAATTTGTTTTTGTTGTTGTTGGTGTTGTTGGTGTTGTTGTTGTTGTTGTTGGTGTTAATGCTATGAGTAAGTGGTAGAGGCATTAGGCGATTATATGAATATACAATACATATACATATATATATATGTCTATATAATTTTTTTTTTTTTTTGTATATTTTATATTTATATATAAATATACTAAGTATTAAGCATAGTAAGTACAATTACTAGTACTAGTATATAAACTAAATATATATATAATTAATTTTTGTTTTTTTTTTTTTTTTATGTGATATTTAAGTTTTTGTAAGTTTTCTTTTTTTTTAATGTTATGTTTAACGAACTGCTAACTGTACAATATGCCATAAAATATTATTAATTAATATTTTTTTTTAATTATTAAATTATTTTC
Source organism: Zaprionus obscuricornis (assembly GCA_037044475.1). Taxonomy (NCBI): domain Eukaryota; kingdom Metazoa; phylum Arthropoda; class Insecta; order Diptera; family Drosophilidae; genus Zaprionus; species Zaprionus obscuricornis. The sequence continues at coordinate 46,862 of JBAMBR010002729.1, forward strand.
CAATTTTTCTTTTTTTCATTTTCAATTGTTGTTTTTTTTTTATCGTTCATATTTCGTTTTTTTTTTTTCGTTTGTTACATACAAAAATCACATTCGATTTGTCTGTGTTTTTAATTGAAAAAAATATAAATATAAAATAATCTTGCAAAATTTGATTAAATTTTTGTTATTCTTTTTTTTTTTTTTTTTCTTCAACAAGCTCGTTTTCAATTTTTGTTGGCAAGCTATGTGGAAAAGGCAATGGCAAAGGCAAATGTTTAGGATAAAAGGGGACAGAGAATAGAGTAGTATGTGTGCAGTGTAAATTGCTTAAGTTATTATTCTAGGGAGAAAGTGTATGTGTGTGAGTGAGAAAGAGAGAGAGAGAGGGAGATAGAGCCTTAATCTAGATAGAGACTTAAGTGAATCAAATTTATTGTACGTTCTTTTAATTGTGGCTTCATTTTGCTCTGTTGCTGCTGCTGCTGCTTTTGCTGCTGTTGCTGTTGCACATTTCATAGTTGCACACACGAGTTACGACATATGAAACTTTAATGCCATATGGAAACGTGTGTGTCTGTGTGCGCCTGGAAATTTGCTCTTGGTTTCCTTCTTGTGGCTTTTCAAAAAACAAAAAGTAAACAGGAAAGAAATAAACACGAACAAAAAAAATAAAAAAAAAATAAAAAAAATATGATAAATAATTGCAGACAGCTTCATAACAAAATACGCCTCAGCTGGTGTTGGTGGCACGTGGCACGTGCTTGGACTGTGATAACTTCAAATATATTTGGATATATAACGCTTCTGTATAAGTCGACCAGCCTTGCGCTTCAAGATGGTGAAGCGTATTAACTGCTAATCGCTGAAATGTGGCGATTGCGGCGGCACGCGTGCATATAACTACAGTAAGAGAAAGAGAGGCACAGAGAGAGAGAGGGAAGAGAAAAAAAAAATTTAATTAGTTACATTTGTTGCTTCCTGTTGTCTGTTAACTGCCACTGCCACTACTGCTCGCATACTTACACCAAGCAAATTACGTGGCACGTAACCTTCATCGCCTGCAGCATTGCGTGCCCACCACCATTCATTTTCAGCATCATCGCCTTTGCGCAGCACGATCAACGCTTCGTTGACATGAAAACTCAGCTCATCGCTGTTCTGCGCCTCATACGAGAAGACAGCATAGACATCCCCATTATGCAGTATGCCCAATTTCTCCTGGATGCCTAGGGAGAGGAATAAATGGAGAAAAAGGGAAAGAATTAGGAGTTAGATTTACGTATTATTTTTTATATTTTTGTTCTTTTTTAAATATTTTTTTTATTAAATTGAAAAATTTTTTAGTCTCTTTAAAATTTTATTTTTTTAATTTAAAATTTTTTTAAAAATTTTTTGTTTTTTAATTTTTTTTTAAATTTTTTTTAAAAAGATTTTTTTAAAAAAAAAAAATTTTTTTTTTTAATAAAATTTTTTTTAAACAAAATTTTTTTTTAATTTTTTTTTTTAAAGATTTTTTTAATTTTTTTTTTTTTAAAAGATTTTTTTAATTTTTTTTAAAAAAAAAAAATTTTTTTTAATTTTTTTTTTTAAAGATTTTTTTAAATTTTTTTTTTAAAAGATTTTTTTAAAATTTTTTTTTTTTAAAGATTTTAAAAAAAATTTTTTTAAAGAATTTTTTTAAAAAATTTTTTTTTTTTTGGATTTTAAAAAAATTTTTTTTTAAAAAAGTTTTTTTAAAAATTTTTTTTTTTAAATTTTTTTTTTACTTTTTTTAAATTTTATATAAATTTTTTTAAAATATATTTTTTTTATTTATTTTTTTATACTTACTGTACAAATATTCGGAGCAGCCATCAAAACCTTCTTCATCCTCTTCACATTTCTCCGCTGGCGTCTCATGATCCGACAATGTTGAGGCAAATAAACAAGCGCCGCTCTCCACCAGAAACTTGACCATGGACAAGTTGTTGCAACTTGCGGCACAATGCAAGGGCGTCCAACCATCCGAATCTTGTGCATTAACATCGCAGCCAAATTGCACGAGAAATCTATTAAAAGCAAAAGAAGTAGCAGCAATATATTAATATCTGTCTCTCACTCTCTCTGTCTCTCTCACTTACTTGACTATGTCAAAGTGTCCGGCACAGATGGCATTGTGTAACGCTGTGATTCCTTCATCATTTGCTGCACTTGGATTTGCCACTTGCATTGCTGTCTTCTTCACCAGCTCCAATTCACCCTCGAGACTTGCATCCAATAGCAAAGCCAATGGATCGAAACTAACGCGACGTGCTAGCTTTGGTTTGCCACCAAGTGAGGCACGTTCCTTGTTGATGCCATTACTGCTGCTGCTGCTGCTTGTCTCTGGCTGTGCCAGCATGCGATCAGTTTCATCAACGCTTGAACTGCTCTGTGAGTTGCTGTTGGGTGAATGTTGCGGTGATTCAATTGCTGCCGCTGCTGCTGCTGCTGCTGCAGCTGCTGTTGATACAAGTGAGCGACGATGTAGCATTGGCTCCTTAAGTTGCGTTTCCACTTTACGTGCCACCAGCTGCTGTTGTGTTGGTTTTGCCATGCCACCAGCAGGTGCCGCCTTCAACCGTGGCGGCTGCTCGAACAGCGGCTGCTTGCGTATAGTCAATGGCTTTGCCTTGATGGGCAAATTGTCATTGATGTTCAGCGATTGCAGGCCAAAGCTTGTCTGCGACTGTGCCTGCCCCTGTGGCTGTGTAGCAGCTGTTGCATCGTTTGAACTTTGCTCTGTTGGTGACATTTTGCTGGGTTTTGGTGGCAAGGCTGGACGTGGATCTTGCTGTGTTGCTGCAGCAGTTGCTGCTGCTGCTGCTGTTGTTGTTGTTGTTACTACATTTGGTGCCACACGATTCACCTTTGGGCTGTAGGTTATCATTTTGGGTATAGAACTTGCCACACCCCCAGCGCCAGCACTAACTGTTGTTGGTGCCACGCTGCTAATGGGTTTACGCGGTGGCACAGCCAAGTTGCCACCAACTTGCACTTGCAACGGTTTGCTAGCGACATTAGAAACGGCAATTGCCACTGATTTGCTAACTGCACCAAGTGGCATGCTGTGTACTGTTAGCTGTTGTTGCAAGTTGCGTTCAAGCAACGTTTCGCTAGTTACAGAAATTTCATTTTTCTTTGCCGCATCGCATGTTGCATCCTTGTGGAGTCCCTTGACATGCAAATGTGTTGGCGCTGTGCTGCTGCCACTGTTGCTGCTGCTGCTGCTCGACGAGATGCTTTTGGGTATTTTACTGGCATTGGCAGCAGCTGGTGATGTTGCTGTTGTTGTTGTTGCTGCAGCGGCAACTGTTGCTGCTGCTGTTGTTGCTGTGTTTGCCTCTGCTGCTGCTGCTGCCGCTGCTGCTGCCGCCGCCGCTGCTGCTGCTGCTGCTGCTTCTCGGTCACGTTTCTTGGGTCCAACCTCAGCATAAATATGCGTCGTGCTGTCCATTGCCTCCGTTTGCGCCTGTTTTCTCAGCTCTGCCTCAGACTTGACCTTGTTATTGTTGCTGTTGGCCGCCGTAAGCAACTTTTTGGCCAACTTTGATTCATCACTTTCGCTGCTGCCGCTATTCAACTTCACGTGACTGTGACTCAAATCTTGTATCAATTGATTTTGTTGATTTGTATTTGCTGTTGCTGCTGCATGCTTCAACATGTTGTTGCTGTTGTTATTGTTATTGTTGTTGTTGCCGGCACTTAGATAACTTGCTGTTGTTGTTATTGTTGATTTTTGAGGCGTGTGTATAAAAGGTTCGACAGCAGCAACATTGACACTGCCACGTGCTATGGCACGTTCAGCGGCACGTCCTGCTGCTGCCGCGGCGGCAGCTGCTGCCAGCTGATTAACCTGCTTTTGCAACAGTTGTTGCTTAAGTGCGGCCACGCCTCCATGCTTTGACAATTGAGAGGCGGGCGCCACATTTTGTCGCTGTTGCTGTTGCTGCTGCTGTTGTTGTTGTTGTTGCTGTTGCTGTTGCTGAGCAGCTGCTGCTGCTGCTGTTGCTGCGAGCAACTGTGCGGATTGCACGTGCAATTGTTGCTGCTGCTGCTGCTGTTGTTGTTGCTGTTGCTGCTGTGCTGCCGCTTGCTGTTGCTGCTGTTGTTGTTGTTGCTGTTGTGCTGCTGCTTGTTGCTGCTGTTGCTGTTGCTGATGTGTATTTGCCTGCTTCTTGCGCTGCAGTCGTGTCTGCAGCTCATAAATGCGTTGATCCACTGAGCGCAGCTCCGCCTGCCGCTGCTGCAGTGCCTCGCGTTGCATGTGCAAGCGTGCATCCTGTTGCAAGGACAATTGATTGCGATACTAAGCATAAAAAGGGAAACGAAAAATGAAAAATCAAAATGCATAATTAAAGAAAATTACATTTGCTTTTGTCTTGATTTCCGCTTCTTCTTCCTCTTCTTCTTCTTCTACTACTTCGACTTAATGTTCATGCAACTTACCATCAATTCACGGCGTAACTTTTCAAGCTCCCGTGAGGCCTGCGGCGGCAAGGCTTGTGCAGCGCCATTGCCTGCTGCTGCTGCAGCCAACAAATTAACTGGACAACGACGGTCGCGTCGCAGTTCCTCCAATTGTCGCGTCAATGCTTCAACTTTGGCCACCGCCAGGCTAAGCTCCTTCTCCTTCTCACTGAACAGTGCACGAATCGAGTCCAAGTCATTGCCTAAGCACAAAAAGTTAAACGGATTAGTTGTCATAACTCTCTCTTCCTCTCTCAGTCTCTCTCTCTCTCTGTCTGTCTTTCTCTTTTAGGGCAAAATAAGATTAACCAACTAAACGACTAATTGCAAGTGGAGACAGCTAACAGGTAAGAGAAGAAAACGTAAAGAGCAGTGATAAAAGCAGATTACACAGATTGAAGCTATAGAATTAGAGCACAGTAAGAAAAAAAAAGTACTAGAAGTGACTGCTCAAAACATAGAGAAAATGAGACAGAAAAACTATTAAGACAACAAAAAAGTAGATTGTAAAGTAGCACAAAGAAAATACTGTTTAATCTAGAATAACGAATGAAGAGAAGTTGAAATGCAACTAAACTAAACTATAGAATATATATTTCAAGAAAGTTCTTAAAGGCTTAAGATAGCGAGAGCGAGTGAGAGAGAGAGAGAGTGAAAGAGTCAAGAGAAGAATTGAAATAAGGTTGAAGGTTTAATGCCAAGCGCAGATTGTAGCACAAACAATGCGTGAGAAAAGAAAAAACTTAATTTAAACAGAAAGAATTTGGGGGAATTCTGTAAAAATTGAAAGACTCTGCAGTATAGTCGAATATGGCAGCGATCTCATCTCCAAAGAAGGAAAAAATCTTTGAACAGGAAAACCAATGAAGACTGAGAATTTCTATAGGAAAGATTCCTGTAATGAATGAAAGCTGCTAATAAAAGCCAAGTTCTCTATAGGAGGGACATGCAAAATGAGGAGAAATCCTTAGATAACGAAAATCTATAAAGACCAAAAACCTCTAAAGACGGTAACTCACTGTTCCTCTCGATGGAAAGGAGCTCCAGACTACTGCAAGCTAGAAACTCGCTGCAAGAAACGGAAAATTCTAAAGAAAGAAAATCTCTGCAGGAAAAACAGTTAAATAAGGGAACTCGGCATAAGAGGCATACAGAGGCATAAAGAAGAAGAAGGATAACTCTGGAGAACGAAAATTATTTAAGGAAAGGAGGCCTCTAAAAAGTGGAAAATCTTTTGGACAACATAATTCAATAGGAAAGACTTCCAAAGAAGGAGAAATACTATGAGGAAAAAACCAATAGAAAAGATTATTATAAAAGTGACTTTAGGATACTAAAGAGACTAAATTAGATATGAAAAATACTAAAAAAAAAGAAAACTATTAAAAGAGAACGACAAAAGGAAGATATTAATAAAGTGAACTAATGAGAGCATAAAATTGAAGGTAAAAAAAACACACGATAAAGAGGCGACAATCGTGGAGATAAAATACTACGTCACACTGAAAGTGTGAAGCTTAAAGCGTACAACACTCCCAAAAAAAACGGAGAAGCGCAACATATATAATTCTGTGCAAATTCAACACATGTGAGCCGGAAATATCCGGTAAGGCTCTTAACTATCTAACTCTAATGAGCAAGGACAACATGGACAACATGGACAACAAGGACAGCAAGGATAACGAGGACAGCAAGCAGCAAGGACTTTTGCCACATATACACATTTCCCTAATCAAAATGTTATGTCAGAAGGCAACTTTTGGCATGTTCTCTCTGTCTGTTGTTGTATGTTGTAACTGTCTGTGTGTGTGTCTGTGTTTGTGTGTGTTTGTGTGTGTTGCTGCAACCCTTTTGCATATAATTAACATTAAGCGTTAACCATACGCATATTTTCTGTAAATTTGCTCATCAAGTTTGCAAAACTCGCAAAGCTTTGGATTCCATAGCGACATCCTGCGGCTGCTTTCTGAACTAATTATCGCCAAACAAGGCGCAAGTGAAACCTCATTAACATAACGTCCTTTTGGACAGCTGGACAAGTGTTCCCTGTCTATGTGTGTGTGTGTGTGAGGTGTGTTCCCTCACTATCTGTCTGTCTGTCTGCTTGTCTCTGTATGTGATGGCATAAATCGCCAATGTCAGTGTCGTCAATGCCAACTAACAAGATGAAGAAGCAGAAGGATAACATCTTTTGGCTGGGCCAACACTCAACAGTCAAGCACCGCCCCACAGGCAATCATAAAGGACAACAAAGTGCCACACATACATAAATTAAAGTCGCACACACACACATATCACACACACAGACAGACAGACATCAGAAACTAGCTAAGGTGGCGGCACTCAACACGGTTTTAACACATGTTAATCCTGGCACAGACCTTACACTGTCTGTGCCAAAACCATCGCCATCGCTGCCGCCTCCCGTCTCCCGCTTGCCTTTGCCACGCCCACAAAGCGTGTGTGCATGCGGTGCTTAACTCAATTGGACTCATCTTTACCCCTAGACACGCTGCACTTGTTATCTAATACTCAACCATCTCATACTGCTGTTGCTCTTCACATCTCTCTCTCTCTCTCTCTCTCTCTCTTTCATTCATACAGTTTTCTCTTTTACACTTACTCAATGTTACATTGTAGGTCTTCTGTAGATCCACTTGACCCCGCAATGCGCGCAAACGTCGCAACTTGGACTCTTGAGCCTCGACACGCTCCCGTAGACGTCGCAATCGTTCACCTTCAGCACTGGCGACCGCACTGCGCACCTCCTGTGATTTGAGGAAACGCAAGCGTTGCTCCTTTGTGGCCAGCAGCTGGTGCTGGCTGTCGATTTGCTGCTGTTGTCGCAGCGCCATCGCCCTCAGTTCGGCTGACGTCAGCCTGCTGGGCACCTGCATGTGAGTGGTGGCAACAAAGTAGAAAGAGAAAATGCGAAAAGTTGGGTGGGATTAGTGCGATTATACTTTATATATATACATATATATATAATATGGGTTTTATATATGGAATATATATATATATAGAGAATATAAATGCTATATATGTAAGTCTCTCTCTCTCTCTCTGTCTCTTTGTCTGCCTGTCTCTCTGTTTGTTCGTGTGTACAGATCGTTAAAGATTCAGCAACGGATAAGCTGCTCCAAAGGTGTCATTTCTGCTGCTGTTGCTGTTGCTGCCACTGCCACTACTGTTGCTACTACAGTCTTTGCTGTCCGTCCTTCTGTTGTCCTTCTTACTGTCTACGCAGCGCGTCAATGGCGTCAAAGTGAAAATGAAATTTGCACAATTTATAAACGTTATCTGCAATCGTTACGTCTCTCTCACTCACTCTACCTTCTTCTGCAGTCATCTCTCTCTCTCTCTCTCTCTCTTTCTCTTCCTGCTCAACTCAAGTCAAGTTGTCAACAAAACTTCCCTTGGCCACTTTTGGTCACGCTCAAGTCACACTTCTTGCTTTCCCCCTACTCCTGCTGCTGCTCCTTTGCCACCGCCAGCTACATCTTCTATTTCTACCATAAATCAAGTTATGTTTATGTGTGTGAAAAATGAAAGCTAATTTGCTACCTTTTTATTTTTGTTGTTGTTGCTATTTTTCTTTCTTTTTTTTTTTTTTTTCTTTGGGGTCTAGCGGTAAAAAAAAAAGACAAAATCTCGCATAAAGCATAACACAAAAGAGACGTTCGCATAAATAGATTAAACTTGTAGCCGAAAAAGACTCTATTTCCACAAAAATATTGCTGCTGTTGCTGTTGCTGCTGCTGCTTCTTATTTCAGTTGAGCTGCAGATTATAGTACACTGAGCACAATTTGATAATTCTATTGTATTTTGCAGACAAACAAAAGCTGCTTGATATGCTGCTACTGCTGCTGCTTCTGCAAAAACATTGCTAACAGTGCAGTTTTTATCTAGTTGAAGATTATTTTGTATAATAAATAAATTTCTCTGCATGATTTCATATGTATTTTTAGCATCTTTTGGTTTATAGCTCGTATATTTCAGCTTAAAAGTATGCTATGAAATTTATTCAAATGGCCTAAAAGTTGTCTAAGACTTCAAATGCTTGATATAAAAAAATATGAATAAAAATTTTATAATAATAAAGTTATAAAATCAAATATATATAAATATTAATTAGCATACAAAAAAAATTTATTATTTTTTTTTACAATATTTTTTTCTTTACAATATTATCATTAAAAATATTTTTAATAAATTTATATAATAAAAATATATAAAAAATAAAATAAATATAAATATATTTATAAATAATATAAATATATATATATATATATAAATAATATAAATATATATATATATATAAATAATATAAATATATATATATATATATAAATAATAAAAATAATATAAATAAATATATAAATATAAAATAAAATATATAAAAATATATAAAAAAAATCAATAATAATTTTATAACAATAAATTTATAAAATCAAATATATAAAAATATTAATTAGCATACAAAAAAAATTTATTATTTTTTTTTACAACATTTTTTCTTTACAATATTATCATTAAAAATATTTTTAATAAATATAAATAAAAATATGTATATAATAAAATCTATAAAAAATAAAATAAACTTATATAGAAATTAAATATAAATATATTTATAAGTAATAAATATATATATAAAAATAATATAAATTTATATAAAATAAAATATATAAAAATATTTTAAAATTTATAAATTTATTTTTTTCAATAAAATTATAATTTTAAAATTATTTGCTGTGTTTACAAATGTTTTAGCTCTGCAATATTAAAATTAAAAAAATATTTAAAAATAATTTTAAATTAATTGAAAATTGTATAAATAAAACTTGACTAAGATATAAATAATAAAGATTTTTTTTTATAGCATCATAAACTATGCAAAATTCTTATAAAGTCACATTGTTTTATAGCTCACAAGCTTCTAAAACTTTGCATTTCCTTGTACTCCTTTATTCCCCATTGTATGCCTTCATGTATTTCATTTCCGTTTACACTAGAAACTCGTTCTGGTTTTTCTTTGATTTTTTGTTTTGTTTTTTGTTTTTTTGCAGTGTAATTGATGGGCTGCAGTTTTACTTACATTGAGCTTTGGCTCGGATGTCACCACGCGTGTTGGACTGGCAAAGCCATCATTGCTAGCGCTGCTAACGCCACTGCTGCTGTTGTTGCTGCTACTGCTGCTGTTGCTGTTGTTGCTGTTGGTGCTGCTACTGCTGCCGAGTGATGTCCTCGAGACGGGCATCATTGAGGCGGGCGGCATTTTGGGCAGATTGCCCGATACGGGCCGACACACGCAGGTTAACATCGTTGACGTCGATTTGGTTTTTTGGTTTTCGGGTTTTTTCTTTTTTCTTTTTTTTTCTACTTTTTCTTTGCGTTTTTCACTTTATTTTCTACGTTTTACACTTTTTTTCTGTCTCTTTTTGTTTTCCTGTTTTTTTACACTTATTTTTGTTTTTTTTTTTTTTTGCTTGTCGGATATTGACTTTGATTTTGTTAACGTTGCGAGTTGCTGCTGTAACAGAAAAACAAAATATAAAAAAAATAAAAATACTGTCACAGTATTTTTACGCTGCCTTCAATCTTGATGTTGCTTGCCAGCTTTTTCACTCTTTCTTCTCCTACGTCTTTTACTTCATTTTCCTCTTCTTCTTTTTCATCTGCGTATAGTTGATTTTTTTTTTTTTTTATTTCGTTTTATGATTTACTTAAAAATGCACTCGCAAAACTTGCAATATTTACATGTCGTGGCATGTGGCAGCATGTGGACAGTGTAGGAAATGGCGGCGCATGGAAAGTGCTATGTGTGTGTGTGTGTCTGCTATATGTCCTTCGTCTTGCGTCCTGTGACTTTTCGATATTGCAAGTATTTTTGCATGTGACTTGCAACGAATGCCGCTGCTTTTACTGCTGCAGCTGTGCTGCAGTAGCAAATTTGTTTTTATTGTTGAAGTGAAAATATAACGAACATGTAGCCATGACTTGAAGGCAGCCAAGAGATAGAGAGAGAAAGAGATATGCAGCACAACTTTCCCACATCCACTTCCACTTCTCTAGCTATCTCTTTCGCGCTTACTGCGTGTCTTGTCCTTCGAGCGGCACCCGCAGTCTCAGCCTGCTATTGCTGCTGCTGTTGCTGCTGCTGCGACCAGCTGCTGCCTTTCGCTGTGTACTCGTTAATGGATTTTCAATTCAGTGTCTGATTGAAAGCATACTTTCCACACATACAAAGTGACTCTCTCTCTGTGTGTGGGTGTCACTGTATAGTTGTATGTGTATGTGTGTGTGTGTGTTCGGTTGTCACTGGCAACGGGCAGCGTCAACAGCCGTGACAACAACAGGCGCGCAGCAACACTCCATGGGGGCGGCGGCAGTCATCGTCGTCTCATAGCGTCAAACGACAACCATAACAATTAAGGCTATTCCCCAGCTTCCCCCCCCCTCTCCCTCAAGAGTGTGAGCGAGACAGAGAGAGATATAGCATTATGTAGTAGTTGGAGTTAGAGGCAATGCAAGACTTAAATATACCCAATGCTAGAATCTAAATTGACGCTAAGTAAATTTAAAATAAAAACAAATTTTCTATAATTTTGCTTGCAACTATTGTGCAGCAGATGCCACATTTGTGGCATATAAAAAAGGTCTATGAAAACAAGAAGCTTATTTTCAGCTAATCTGGCTGCAACAACTTTCGGTTTCAGTTTTCATTTCCGATTCCAGTTTCAATTGTTGCAGCATTTTTTTTTTTTTTCCTAAAATTTATTTTGTTGACAAAGTTTTTTTTTCCCCCCATTAGATAAGTTAAGATATTAAATTTAGTTTGTATTGCGAACCGGTTCAGTATTGTTGAACCGGTTTATACAAAAATAGTAAATACAACTTGTAACAGCAGTCAACGTTTAACGGCAATGTTGCGTGTACAATAATCACTCGCACTTGCAGCATGTACAGTACTCTAAGTAAAATGTGTGTGTGTGTGTATGGGGGCTGTAGGCAAAATACATAGAAGCGAGGCAAGTCAGGCAGCTCATACCATGCCCATTATTGACCACCCACAGCGCATGCCACACCCACACACACAGAAAGAGATAGAGAGAGAGAGAGACATCCGGGAGGCAAATACTAAACACTGAGCAAACAACAAAAATGTCGTCATGTTGGGCAAATGGAAAATGAATGCGACTCGTGGAGTTCCGAGTGGCAAAAAAAAAACCTAGAGTATGAAAGACTGCTGCTAGTGGGGGAGGAGTGGGAGGAGTAGGAGAAATGTAGAGCAGTTACAAACTACAATGCTGCGCGACATGTCAACAGCTGCCAGTTGCCAGTTTTGCCAGAGCAAAAAAGAGAAGCAGGAGGAAGAAGAGTGTGTGAGTGAGAGAAAGGAAGTGAAATGCCGGCACATGATGTTGCACAATTGGCTTTGGTCACACACCAGGCAATGCCGGCATATAGCATATTGATGGGCGTACCAAAAGCAAAAACAGGCAGCAGTAGACTAAGGGTGGCCAAGACTGATCAATGAACAGACAGTAAGACAGATAGACAGAGAGACAAAGAGACAGTGGAAGTTTGAAAAGAAATTGCATTTACCAAAAGCATTTTGTATGGCGCAGAATGAGCTAAAATTTATGTTGCTTTTATGGCTAATCTAAGGTCATGTATGTACTCGTAAAAACCTTCAAGGAGCAGCCATAGCAGCAGCAGCAGCAGCAATAGCAAAAGAAGAAGCAGACAAAGCAATTACTATAACAGATACAAATCAGCGCATATATAATATATATCGTATATATATATAAAACATATCTGTTATAGACCATAAGCTGCTGCTCCTGCTGCTGCTGCTGTGATTGATTTGACTTTCGAGTGCAAAAATATCAAGTTGTAGAATTTATTGACTGCTCTTTACTTTTTTTTTTTTTTTGCGGTTCAAATCAAAATTGAAATGTTACGCTACTACGAACATGACACATTCCTCCCTCCACTCTCCACTCTCCTCTCTACAAGTGGCACATCTCTTTTTGTTAACTTGTCTGCTGCTACTGCTGCTTGTTTGAAACTTGCCTTCAATTGCTTGTGCAAAAAAAATTTTTGTTGGTTTTTGCGCATATTTTCCAATTAAGAAAGTTTGTCATAATAACTCGCTGGCATTTCGATCATGCAACACGAGCTATGTTTGCCTCACATTCTTTTGCTGCCAAGGGCTGCAAAGGGTGCGCCAGCAACAAAAAAAAAAAACTCAAGTAAACTTTAGCCAAGGAATTTCAAACATTTGCGCTGGCAGAGCGCCATATATATATATATAAAAAAACGCAACTATTTATGTTGCACAGTGTGGTAAGTGGCAGTAGCTGTGGCAGCGCGAGTCAAGGGGCTATGCCAGCATAGGGTTGCTGCCATTGCTGCTGCTGCTGCTAATGCTGCTGGCAATGCCGCAGCGCAGCGCAGCCAATGTAATTGTACATTGAAAGACGTTTGCTGTCGTCATTGCGATTGTGTTGCTGTTGTTGTTGTTGTCGCTTGTTGTTCTTGTTGTTGTTGTTTGAGTTTTTGTTACTCTAGTTGTTCTCCTCGCTGCTGTTGTTGTTGTTGCTTTCGTGTGAGCAACAAGCATTTTATTGATTTTTTTTCTTTTTTTTTTAGCCCTTTTTAGCAGCAACTGCTGGCGGTAGGGTAAGTCTCTCTAGTTGCCGCTAGCATTATGGGGGCAGCAGTTGTAGGCGTCGTGTCTGCGTTGCGTCGCTGCCAGCGCTTAGGGGCAAGCGTCGCGTGCGCTCACGTTTATTGCTAATTTTTTTTTTTGCTGTTCTTCTTGTTTTTATATATTTCCTCTTGCTCTTGCTCTTCATTTTCTACTTCTACTTGTTCTTCTTTTTGTTTGTTGTATTTTTGTTCTGCATTTTGTTGCTGTTGCTGTTGTTCTTTTTCTCTATCACTCTTTCATTTATTTATTTTCTTTCTAGCTGTCGCCTCTATCGTTTTTCCATTACATTTCTATCGCTTCTCTGCATTTTTTTTTCTTTCATTTCATAGCATACACTCACCACCAAAAGTATTTATACTTAATGTTGATTTTATTCACATTCTGTATGACAAAAAAAAAACAAGAAGAAAAAAAAAAACTAAAGTATGTCAATTTTGTATTTAAATCAAAAATTTATGCGTCGCTTCTGTTATGTGAAATAGTTTTTGGAATAGTTTCAGTTTCAGTTTTTTTTTTTTTTTTTTTTCTGGAATTTTATTGAGTTTCCATTGTTGGTTCTAGTTTTGTTGCTGTCTTGCTCTTCCAAACTTTTAGTTGTATGTTGAAGCTTTTGTTGTTGTTACTGGTGTCGAACTGTTGGTTACTTGTCATTTTCAGTTTTAGTTTTGCTTTTGGTTTTGTTTATTTCAGCAATTATAATATTGATTCCGTTGATTGTTCCGGTTCCGTTTGTCAGTTCCGGATTGGTTTTGGTTTCGGTATAGTTTCAGTTCTTGTTCCGGTGTCAATTTCAGTTGGCGTTGGGGTTCCCTGATGTATTTTGGTTCTGGTTTTAGTTCCGATTTAGTTGTAGTTCTGGTTCTGGTGTCAATTTCAGTTGCAGTTCGGGTTCCCAGTTGTATTCTGTTCTGGTTTTAGTTCCCACTTAGTTGTAGTTCTGGTTCCGGTGTCAAGTTCTGTTTCTGTTCGCACTTCCTGTTGTATTTTGGTTCTGGTTCTAGTTCCGACTTAGTTGTAGTTCTTGTTCCGGTGTCAATTTCAGTTGCAGTTCGGGTTCCCTGTTGTATTCTGGTTCTGGTTATAGTTCCGACTTAGTTATAGTTCTGGTTCTGGTGTCAAGTTCTGTTTCTGTTCGGACTTCCTGTTGTATTTTGGTTCTGGTTTTAGTTCCGACTTAGTTTCGGTCTTGGTTCCGGTGTCAATTTCAGTTGCAGTTCAGGTTCCCAGTTGTATTTTGGTTCTGGTTCCGATTTAGTTGTAGTTCTGGTCCCGCTGTCAATTTCAGTTGCAGTTCGGGTTCCTAATTGTATCCCGATTGTAGTTTTAGTTCCGTCTTGGCATTAGTTCAGGTTGCGTTGTCAATCGTAGTTCCAGTTCGACTTTTGGATAAAGTTTTGACTTGGCTTTTCTTTTCAGCTCTGTTTCTGGTGTTTGTTTAGGTTCCTGTTCTGGTTCTAGGTTCATTTCTGGGCCTGGTGTTAATAATTCCGCTTTCGGTTCCGATATCAGTCTCGATTCTGTCTTGGTTTCACTTACAGTCCTTTGTCTGTTATCAATTTCAGTTGCTGTTCCTGTTCCCGTTTCTGTTCCTGTCTCTAGTGTCAATTGCTATGTCTAGTTTTGCTTCTGTTTAGTTGCAACTAGACATCCCTGACTCTTTCCCTCTTTCACATACTCTTTGCTCTAGTCTAAAGCAAAGTGTATACAATAGTTTACTAAGTGATAAATATTGCAATCGCTGACCCTAGTCTAAAGCAAAGTGTATACAATAGTCTACTAAGTGATAAATATTGCAATCGCTGACCCTGCACGAAAAAAGTTTTCAAAAGTTGCTGACACGTTGTCCTGTCACGTCTCTTTGCTCGTTGCACATTTTTTGAAATCGATTACAAACCGGATATGCAGTGCGGAAGTGTGTTTTATGCAGCGCAGCGTCAGACAGCAGACGGTGCTGGCAAACAGTGCAAATAACAGAAGAGCAAAAAGCAAATGGCAAAAGGACAAACAGAACATCAGCAGCAGCAGCTTTGGCGATTAACAAATTGTAGTTGAAAAAGAGAAGGAAACAGACAGAGGGAGAGCGAGAGAGTAGTGTGAAAGAGGAAGCAAGACTTTGACAGGTGTTGCATAGACAGAGACAGTGAGTGGCGCGATAGAGCATCAGCAGCTTGTTTCGCCGTTAAGTGAATTTACAGGCAATCGAAGAGCTGACAAAACGTTGAATAGCCGCAACTTTTTTTGCAATTTGCGTGCAACAATGCGAAGCATCAGACTCTGCATCAGACTCTGCTGCGACGCGACACTGCTGCGACATTGAGTTACAGTTCAGTTGCTTTGTGGGTCGCACATATTAGTCGAACTCTCAATGCGTTGTTGCCAACTCCCTACCCCCCCTTCCCCTTGACACTCTTAACTTTTCCCCTAACCGCTTTTCTCTCTCTCTCTCTGTCTCTCTCTCTGTAGTTATATTGCTCTCTGCTGCCACTCTTCCAAGTGGTTTCAGTTCTGAGTGGCTTTTGCTGTGTGCAAAAAAGTTTTGTATGCTCTTTGCGTGGTTATTGCCTTGCCCCGCCATGACTTGGCTCTCTTATTGCCATTGCCCAACCCGCCCCCCCGAACCCTTGCCTTGCCATGCCTACATACACTTTGCTGCCTTTACCATTGCCATTGCCTTGCCTCGAGTCCAGTTGCAGGGCTTAAGTTGTCGTTCTTCTCACTTCTGCTGCTGCTGCTTCTTCTACCACCACTTGCTCATCATCTTCTTCTTCTACTACTACTATGCTCAACGTTTTGTTAATGTCCGTGCCACGTCAATTGCTCGCTTCCCTAAAGGTAGCGGTACGTGTGGCATAAAGGGATTGCCGTGCGGTGCTGTGGTGCGTTACTGCTGCTGCTGCTGTGGTTCTTACTGTTGGTTTTGTGGTTCTCTTGGTTTCGTTTTTGGGGTTTTACTTTTCGGTTTTCTGCTTCTCTCACTTCTCCCTTCGTTTTTTTTTTCCTACTTTTATTTCAGCTTTTCTTTTCTGTGTTTTTTTGGCTGTTTTTCGAGTTTTGGGTCTCAGTTTCAGTTTCAGTTTTTCGGTTTTTCGGATTCGGTTTTGTATTTGTATTTTGGGCAGCAGTAGCAGCAGCAGCAGCAGGACGTGTCGTTATTTTACTTGTGTCGGCGTTTTTTTTTCTGTTTTTTTCTGTTTTTTATACTCATTCTCATTGACGTTTCTGTTGCTTTCCTTCTTCTTTTAGTTGTTGTTGTATTTTTTTTTCCCTGGCGTTGGATGCGAGCCGCCTGGCGATTTCGTGCCAAACGCTTAACACTCCACAAAGTTGCCAGTTGAAGCAATTTTACGCAAGAGTAATTAAAGCGCAGCGGTTCGGGCGGGTGTTGAGTTGAAGGCAGCCAAGTTTGACGGCAGTTAAGATGGGGAATGGGGAGGGGGGGAGGGATAAAGTATAGTAGAAGCTGTTGCGGGTTTCACGTGAGCAGCGGCAGCAGCGCCAGGTCAGCGTTTGTTTATTTGATGGCAACGGCATGAGAAAAAAACAAAAAAAAAAGAGAAAAACTTCGAAGCCTCAAGGTCGCACAATTGAATTCGAAAACGGCAATTAAAGCAGAAGATTAAATGCTCTCCCCGCGGTGTAATTACACTTTTGATGAGACTCGCACTGACACTGCTACACAGCAACAGCAACAGCTACAGAGTCAGCGTCAGCATCCAAAGCCTTTGGCCACAGTCTGTGCCCAATGCCTTGGCAATGCCAAAGTCTCTGCATCAATATAAATGAAAATGTTGATGATGATGATGATGATGATGATGGGATAATTTTTTGGTTATTTTTCCTTCCTCTTTGCCACAGCCTGTGACACTATGACTCTGACTTATTGATGATGGCGAAAAGATGCACGTTAATATTGATGTTGCCATTTCGACAGCAGTGCATGAAAACTTAAATATAGTCCTACATTTATCTTGCTGCCCGCCCATAAATAGGATTTAATTACAGCGATAAACAATTGATATAAAGGATTTTTAAAAGCAAAATCAAATAAAAAATTTTTAATGCAATTAACGTTGTGCAAAATAAAAGAAGAAAAAAAAAAAGGTTAAGAGGAAAGCAACGAAAAACTGCGCAAGAGAAGCGTCGATAAATCTTCTAAATGTTCTGCAGTACGTTTTTTTTTTTTTCAAAGTGAATATAAATCTCAAAAAAAAAAAAAAAAAAAAAAAAAGAATATAAATCTAATAAAAATCTAAGCAAATAAATTTAGGAAAATTATATAAAAAAAAAATTTACTTTAAAAATGTTTACAAAATGCATGAAAAATTTTTAAAAATTTTTTTTCAGCATTATGTAGATTATAATAAAATTTTAATTTAAATTTATATAAATTGTAGACATTAAATTAAAAGAAAATATTTACATAAATTTTTAAAATATTTAAATATATATAAAAAAAATAAATTCAAGTTTCATTTCAATTACTAAAAAATTGCAGACAATAAATGGCAAGAAAATATTTGCTTAACATTTATAAAAATTTATAAAAATATAAAATTTATTTTTCATTGATTTTTCTTAGATTTATATTTGCTTTTTATTGATTTATACTTTTTTTCAAAAATTTTTTTTTCAGCATTATGTAGATTATAATAAAATTTAAATTTATATAAATTGCAGACATTAAATCAAAAGAAAATATTTACATAAATTTTTAAAATATTTAAATAAAAATATAAATACTATTTAAATATTTAAAAAAAATAAATTCAAGTTTCATTTCAATTACTTAAAAATTGCAGACAATAAATGACAAGAAAATATTTGCTTAACATTTATAAAAATTTAAAAAAAATATAAAATTTATTTTGCATTGATTTTTCTTAGATTTATATTTGCTTTTTATTGATTTATACTTTTTTTAAAAAAATTTTTTTTTCAGCATTATGTAGATTTTAATAAAATTTTAATTTATATAAATTGCAGACATTAAATCAAAAGAAAATATTTACATAAATTATTTGAATATTTAAATATTTATTTAAATATTTAAAAAAAAATAAATTAAAGTTTAATTTCAATTACTGAAAAATTGCAGACAATATTTACTTAATATTTACAAGAAAATATTTACTTAACATTTATAAAAATTTAAAAAAATATAAAATTTATTTTGCATTAATTTTTCTTAGATTTATATTTGCTTTTTATTGATTTATATTTTAATATATTAATTAATATTTTTATTATTTTTTTTTTTTATTTTGCATTTATATATTTTTTTTTCAATTTTTTTTTTTTAATATTTTCAAAGCTTAATCCTTAAAGTCAGTGAGCACTTAATTTGCATTTCAAGGATTAATTTTAATTTTATAAACTCCACATCGTTTTTTTTTTTGTCATCTGCAAACGATTTGTATTAATTAAGTGCGCCAAAATGATGAACGCTTGCTGATGGGGTAGTAACATGTATAAACATGCAAAAACAAGCAAATACAGGCACGCACACGTGCGTTATTTTTTTTGTTATCGCAATTGTTTGGCAATTTAATTGTGCAGTTATTTTCAATTATAATTGTTGTTGGAAATTAAATTTAATGCTTAATTGAATTGTGTTACGTCGCTTGCCGCACATCGTTCGCCTTAGCGCTATATCAACATTTGGCCCATCATCAACATCATCATTTGGTTTTTTTTTGTGCATTTGTGTAACATTTGTTCTTGTTGTTGTTGTTTAATAATTGACATAAAAATAATAAACAAATTGAAACATAAAATTTTGCAGGTAAACAAACTGTTCTTCAACGCACAACAATTGAGAATTCATCAGCGTTGCCAGCGACACAGCGGGCAAAACAAAAACAGAGAATAAAATACACATACACAAAGAGAGAGAGAGAGAGAGAGAGAGAGAGAGACAGTCACACACACATACACTAAAAAAAAAGGTAAATAAAAAGCATGAAATTGTTGCAGGCGGCGCACTCATGCTGCCCCCCCTCCCCATCCACTGCTACATTTGCCACTTGTTTCCCTTGCTCAATCATTCACTCAATCATTTGCTGTTGCTTCTTCTTCTTCTTCTTCTTGCGCTTCTTCTCACACACACACACAGTGTCCTCGTACATTTTGTATTGTGTTGGCTTACGCTGCGTATACGCATTAAAAATTGATATACTCGCAGCAAGCAGGCAACGACAGCCGCGTGGCAAAACATTGAGTGAGAGAGAGAGAGAGTGAGATCAGAGATTATGGGCGAAACAGCGGTTACAGCCATTTCCTGGCAACTGACCAAAAATTGTTGCCAATTATTCAAAGTTAAAGCCAAGTTTTTTTTTTTTTGGACGCTGATTGCCAAGCAAATAATAGTTGCAATTCTTTTTTTTTTTTTTTTTTTGTTGCGCAAATCATTTGAAATTCTTTGCTCAATTTAGACACAGATTCAGTTTGAGATTGAGATTGAGATTCTGTTGCTCAAATCTTGTGAGAAAAGTACGCGCTATTAGCCTGCATATTTGAGTTTCTTAACTTTTTTGATTGCCATACCTTCCCCTTTGTCTCTCTCACTCACTCTCTCACACTCTGTTCTCTTTTTTGTTAGCTACTGACATTGTACGTCAGCTGCGCTTGGTTTCAAGTCCAAATGATTGTTCAAACTTTTTACTGTTTGTAATTATTATAAATAAATGAAGCGCAATTTGGTAAAGCAGACGTCGCAATAGGCACAAAAACGACTTGATGTCCAGGCAGGCAGGCATACTACCAAGGTCTCTCTGTCCTTCAAGCGTGTCCAACTGTCTGACAGTCTGTCTGTTTATTATTAACTTCAATGACGCCCACATTTATACAGTTGTTCATTCGCAGCGCAGAGAATAAAACATCAGGCGAGCAACGAGCAGCTTGACATGAACTCAAATTAGAGCACAGAGAGACCTCAGCAACAATAACAAAAGCCACAACAAAAACAAGGCAAAAATTATATGACAGCAGCGTGCGCTCTCCACATGACAATTATTCAAATGTTACAAGCACTGGTATTGCTCATAGCACTAAGCAGACAAAGAGGCCCCCACACTCTGAGCTCTGAGTATAGTGTCATAGCTACAGTTAACAGTTATTAAATATAGCAAAAAAAAACATTTGCTTAACATTACATAATGTGCTAATAATTATAGAGTATTTAGGATTCGTTATATTTTCTTTACATAATGTAAGGCATATAAATCTGAAGAACATGACATAAATTATATAAGTCGTAGATATTTATGTTATTTATAATTTTAAATGCACATAAAATAATAAAATTGAATTATTTATGCGCATGTATAACATTAAATGTGTTTGTGTCTGTTTTGTTGTAAGAAAGAGACAGACAATGAGAGTAAAAGAGAGATAGAAACAATTAAGATATGCTAAAATAAATCATGATGCGCCCAAGTCACAATTCACGTTCATCTCTTGCAATCTTCATGCGAAGACGAGAAAAAAAAAAAAACTCTTATCACAAGTTGAAATTGCACACTGATGAGTTAGCATTGAGTTAGCCAGTTTCCGCATTTGCTACAAACTTGGCCATAAGAACAACTCACAGTAAGAAATATACACAAAATATTTCCGCAAAATTTTCAGAGACAATGACAATAAAAAGTTGACCGACAAAATGAAATTTTCTGTATTTTCATAGCAATTTTACATTTTACTCATTTTTGTTTTTTTTTTTGCTTCAAGTTGAACTTCTGGCAGCTGTATTTCAATTACCATTTTTGGCCATTATAATAATAATAATAGATAATAATAATAATAATAATAATAATAATAATAATAATAATAATAATAATAATAATAATAATGCAATGACATAATAATTCAGTGCTTGCTACTTTTGACTCTAAGGGTTGTCTGTGGCAGGCAGCAGGCAAGCTAGCAGCAAGCAATCAATGGCAGCCATTCAACTGACCTTGACTTGAATGCTTTTGCTGTAATTGGCCTACTGTGTTAACTGTTTTGCAATTTTGTAAACTTCAGAGGCCCCCAAAGCTAATTACACACGTTGACCACAAACTGTCAGACATTTATGCAGAAGAAGAAGCAGCAGCAGCAGCTAAAAGTCAATTTATGTTTTGCTATCAAAATGTACAAGTCTCAGCAATACAATGATAATGTGGGGGGGGGGAGGTAAAATGTAAATGGGAAAATGTTTGAATTGATCAACTTGGAAAGGTTTAACATTAGCATAATTTAGCTGCTACACACACACACACACACACACTTATACATTTATACATATGTATATAAAGTGCCATAAAATTTCCTTTCACATTCACAGCAGCTGTTAAATTGTTGCTTTCACTTCAATTTCAATTTCAATTTCAATGGCAATTTCCACTACAACTTCAACTTTAATTAATTACATTTAATCAACTAATAGTTACTCTATAAAAGCATTTAAGCTTAGCTTTATGTTAGCAATTAGACAGCGTCTGTTAAGTGAATGCAGCAACTGTTATTAATGTTAGATTCCTTTAACAGCAGCTGTGAAAACTTAGGCAGAGTTATGTATGTTACAGTTTCCAGTTACAGCAAAATGTTAAATTTGAGCAGCTTTAAGTGCTTAACATTGTACTACTAAATGTTAAAGTTATGTTAAGCGAATGCAGCTGTTCTTAATGTTAATTCATTTAACAGCAGCTGTGAAATCGTAGGCAGAGTTTTATATGTTACAGTTTGCTGTGAAATATTAATAGCTTCAAGTGTTTAACAGACTCTGTTAAAGTCAATTTAGACTATTGAAAGTTAAAGTTATGCTAGGCTCAGTTCTCTATCGCTCACTGTCACTGTTACGCTTCATGCGACTCTATTAATGTTAATTCCTTTAACAGCAGCTGTGACTGTAACTTGTTAACTTTCTGTTACAGCAAACTGTGAAATATTAACAACTTTAAGTGTTTAACATACGTTATACTATTAAATGTTAAGCTGTAAGCTCAGTTTTTTATCGCTTTTTAACACTGTTAAGTTTCATTTAACTTCATTAATGTTAATTAATTTAACAGCAATTGTCAAATATAATGCAGAATTATGTATGTTAACTTTCTGTTCCTGAAATGTTAAATGCTTAACATGCTCAGACTATGTTGAACCTCTCTCTCTTCCTCTCTCTCTCTCTCTCTCTCTCTCTCTCTGTGTGTGTCACGCGCGCTATTAATGTTAATTACAATTAACAGCAGCTGTCAAATGCTGTTAATGCGAATTGTACATGTTAACTTCCTGTCAACGACAGCAGCAACAGCAACAGCAACAACAGCAGCAACAACAACAGCTGCAATAACTGTTACTATTTTATTGACTGATTGAAATTATTAAATTCTATAAACGTTTTTGTAAGCCCAACACGTACGCATAATATACACATTACAATGTGTACAAAAGGATAATAACAACAACAATAATTACAAGAGCAATAACAACAACAACAACAACAGTAGCAACAACAACAACAACAACAAACAATAGCAAATAGCAAAGACAACACTTTGAATAACAGAAATCGAACAAGCGCAATAAGAGCTAAAAATGTTTAGCCTGCCGCTTGATTAAAACAACATTTACGCAACAATCTAAAGAACAAAAGCAACGAAACAAAACAAAAACCAAAAGCAAAACAGCTGCAGGCCAAACAAAAGGAATGATGAAAAGCTGAACTTGAAGAAAATGCGAAAAGTATGAAAAGTAGAAGCTAAAGTCATTTATACATAGAGAAAGAGAGAGAGAGGAAGAGAAAGTATAAAAGCGTGTGGAGATAAGTATGCGAATCCGCACGGATTCACATACATTGAGAGCAACCCACTTGCAAAACATCAATTGAACTCTTTTGTGCAGCTTGAGGCAATAACAATAACAATAACAACAGCAACAACGACAGCAGTAGCAGTGGCAGCGACTGGTAACGGCATTTATTCTATGTAATTTGAAATCAATCAATATCACGCATACGCCACCATGTCTATATACAAAATCAAACGCATGCCTCTAAAAACTTTAACAAACGACTTTGCTCTTGCTCTCTCTCTCTCTCTCTCTCTCTCTCTCTGTCGCTCCTTCTCTGTCATCTGCTTAGCGCCTATTTAATTAAGTTAATGTAGTTAAATCTGCTTAAGCAAATATTTTCAGCTACTCTACTCAGCATTGCTTCGTCCGCTGCTCTGTCGCTGCTCTGCTCAATGTTGAACATTCAACACAATGCTAAAAGATAAAAATGCCTTGCTTCTCTTTCTCTGCCTGCCATCACTTATATTGCCAGCAACCAGCAACCAGTAATCTCTCTCTCACTCTCTCTCTCTCTTTCTCTTGGTAGTCTACTTTATTCTGCTTTACAGCATCAGCTACTGCTGCTGCTCTGTTGTCTCCCTACTGCTGCTACTGCTGCTGCTCTGTCGTCTCCCTACAGCTGCTACTGCTGCTGCTCCCTGAAGTAAACCAAGTCAAAAGGCGCACACAAAAGGCATTCATTACATAGACAAGCGGTATACTTGCCATCGAAGACGACAGATTTGCGACATGAAACTCTGAACGCTGCGATTGAAGCTCTTGCTCTTGTATAAAATTGAAGCTGTAGCAGCAACAACTGATGGAGATGTGTTGCTGCAAACTTGTGGCTTGACCAGAGACCAAAGCTACAGTCATTAATATTAAGTAATCGTGAAGGATGCTCTCTATGCTCTCTGACTGTCTGTTAATACATTGGGTTGAGGTTCATGCTACTGCTACTTGCCACATTCTATCTCCCGTTCTCATTCCCAATGCTGTTCGCTGGCTAACCTGAGCAGCAAACAAAGTTCATGAACCCGTCCGTAATGCTTATTCGACTCTCATCGGGGGCCCCCACATCTGTTCAGCATCTGCAGCCCATTGCCAACTGACCATGAACATTGCCAAGTGACCATGAGTGACCAAAAATTGTCTGTCCTCTGCTCGTAAATTCACTTGCTACACACCCAACGAAAAAGAGTAGAAGAATATGAGAGAGAGAGAAAGAGCATGGCATAGATACGTACTTTACCCATAGAAACAGTTATGAAGTGACCATTCGCTCCCATCTCCCTCCCCTGCTCTGTGCCCAGTCAACACTTGCTCTTCGCTACGGAATGCCTCACAATGGACAGATTAGTGAAGTGCTAAGAGTTCAAATGTGTTTAGGACCGATGAACCAAAAAAAAAAAAATAAGAGAAACCAGAAATCAGACCCCAACAACAACATCAGCAAGCAGCAGTAGCAGTAACAGCAGCAGCTGATCCTAATGCTATGCGACAGCGGTTCACAAGTGGAGTCCTAATGGCAGCAAGGCGGCAGAGGCGGCAGAGGCGTTGCCTGCCTAGCTCGTCAAGTGCTAAAAGGTAAATGATGTGCTCTCAGTGGGCGCCTTAAGAACTGTAGTTAAGAATAGATTAATACACTTATTTTTGTGCATACAAGGCGAATGAGCTTGAACTCGACCTATGCTCAAAGCTGTTATCGATAAAAGATTATGTTAGGTCAAGACTAAACTAAAAAAAAATTGAACGAACAGTGAAATATTGCTTGGCCTAGGAAACATAATTAAATATCAAATTTGTAAAAACTTTACTTTCATTATATCGATATACATCGATATGTGTTATCGATAACACTTGCAAAATATGTAAAATATTTTTTAAAAAATTTTCAAGACGTTTAAAAATAGTTTCAATTGTGTGAAATGATAAATTAGCTAAGTTAAATTATCGATAGTTCGATTATATATCGATTTTTATCGATAAATTTCTATAAACTGTGCTTGCAAAGCACATTTACTTTCACTATATCGAACGATAAATTTGTTATCGATAACACTTGCAAAATATGTAAAATATTTTTTTTTTTAAATTTTCAAGACGTTTAAAAAAAGTTTGAACTGTGTGAAACGATAAATTAGCGAAGTTAAATTATCGATAGTTCGATTATATATCGATTTTTATCGATAAATTTCTATAAACTGTGCTTGCAAAGCACATTTACTTTCACTATATCAAACGATAAATTCGTTATCGATAACACTTGCAAAATATGTAAAATATTTTTTAAAAAAAAATTCAAGACGTTTAAAAATAGCTTTAACTTTGTGAATCGATAAATTTGCTATGTTTTATTATCGATAAATCGATTATATATTGATTTTTATCGATAAATTTCTATAAACTGTGCTTGCAAAGCACATTTAATATATTTTAAAATTAAATACAGCTCTCCTTAAATCTAACGATTATTTAGCAAAATTACTTAAGATTTTTGTTATCGATAATTTCTATAAATTAATTTAAGTTTTCACTAAAATTGAATTAAATTGCAAATAAAAATGCTTAACTAGGGAATATGCCTAAAATTATTAATAATTGCTAAATAATATACAAAGTTTTTTTTTTACCAGAACTTCCCATAAAAAAAAAAAAATGAAAACCCAAAAAAAAAAAATATGCAAATTTTTGGTGAGCGAACCTTTTCGATAACATATACGTTAAGGTTTAGGTTAGCTTAGGTTAACTAATGAGCTAAATACTCTCTACACTCTACACTCTACGCCTTTCATTCTTTCTCTCTCTTTCACTCTCTGTCTTGAATGTCTTAGCTTTTGTAAAGATTATGCAATTAACTGCGCTACCTGGAAAAAAATGAGAAAAACAAGAAAAAAAAATACCAAACTTTTTTCATTACGAGCCTTATGGTGCGGCGGCAACAAAATGTTAGAGTGGAAATGTAGAAAATATTGGAGTGTGGGGTAGGCAGTGTAGAAAATGGGCAATGGGCAATGGGCAATGGGAAATGGCAAATGGTAAATGGTTAAAATTTATGAGGCAAAGATATGAGGTAGCAAGTAATGCTACATAAGGTAAAGCTACAGTTCCTTAGAGGGTTCTGCTTTCAACTCCTCTGCATGCATGTTCAAACTTGTCGAGTGGCATTTAACGCAATTTGTGCCAGCTGTTTATACATTATATATACATATATATATATATGTATATATATATTCTCGTACTATATATATATATATTTTTTTTTTTTTAATTTTGACCTTTTCTTGTTGAAAAAAGAAAAAAAAAAATGTAAATGTAATGAACGTGTCGTGGACCCTTGACTATGTTACAGAGCAGCATTATAGCACATTCCAAAGCCTTGGTCAAAATTGCACATTAAGCTTAATTAAGAAATTCACATTGGCATTTTGTTGTCCTTCTCAATGTATATGTGTAATGTGATGCTATGTGATGCGTTGTGATGTGCTGTGATGTGCTGTGATGTGCTGAGCTCTGCGCTGATGTGTTGTAAGTATAAATGTTGCTAATGGCCAACAGCAAACTTTAAAGTCTGTCCCTCAAAATGAATCTTAAGTGCTCAAAAAAAAGGCATATCAAGTGAAGAGAGAGAGAGAGGGAGAGAGAGCGAAAGAGAGCGAGAGCGAGAGCAAGTGAATGATAGAGAGTAAGCGTTGCTTATAAATGCTATGAAATAGTTTTTTGCCACAATTTTTTGATTGCCTGCAGCGCTGCCAACACAATTGCAACACAAATGTAAATAGTATTTGCGGCAGCTTTGGGGTTACAAAACTTTTGGGGCATGCGGCTGCTTACTGATGCCAGGTTACCTTTGCTACCTACCTTTGCCTCCTGCTGACTGTTGCTGCCTGTCCAGTGGCACTCAGTGGACATGAACATTGCACACTTAACAAATTAAAATGCTGCAACTTATGCAGAGATACGAAATTGTGCGAAGGGAAAAGAAGCTAAAAAAAAGAAAATGTAGTTTGCACAGTGGACACTGCTGCAGTCAAGTGGGCGTAAAAAAAAAAAACATAGATGCAGCAGGTAGCAGGTAGCAAGAGGCAAATATAGCAGGTGAGTATGCGTATTATCCTTGCTGCTGCTGTGGCATTAGAAATTATAGCGCAGCGCAGCACAGCATGTGGGCCGCATGTACGTAAACAAAACGCCACCGACAAAACTGCATAATTTATGCAGGCGCAGCAGCAGTTACAGCTGCTGTTAAAAGCAAAGGCTAAACTAGAGACAGCAGAGAGAGATAGAGATAGAGGGAGACAGGTCAACACATGACCTTCCCTTACAAAGCAGCAGCAGTAGCAGCCCGCACAGAGCATTAAACAAAAGCCAAATGCGAATGCAGCCAGCAAATACTTTGCCACTCTCTCACAGCAGCATCTCTTTACACATCTACACACACATTTAGATCGTTGTCTGTAATGTGAGCTGCTGCCATAGGCCACGGGGCGTATGAGCGCTAAATAAGTGTAAAAGCAAAAGCAGCAGCGTTGAGTATCTGTGACCGCGTAAAAATTGCGCTCATTAAGGCACAAAATTCAGGCCGAGAAGCAAATAAAAAAAAGGTGAAAAAAACACACAGACAGCTAGCAAAATTATTGAGGTAGGGCAGCAGCAGGCAGGCAGAGCTGGCAGGCAGCATTCAGCGGTTGGTAGACAACATTTTCTATGATTGCAATGAGTGCGCGACACTTTGAAAAGTCAGCAACAAATCAGTGCAAATTGCAATGGGTAGCAGTTAAAGGGTGGCATGTGGCAGCAGCAGCAGCAGCGTCAACGAGCAGCTAACGTTGGCAGCGACTGTGCTGTAGATGTAGGCGTAGGCGTAGGCATAAGCTGTATGACGACGTGTGACAATATTGATTTAAATGTCATAAACACCCAAAAAAAAGTAACACGCATAGAAAGAGAGAGAGGGAGAGAGAGAAAGAGAGATGGCAAGAGAGAGAGAGAGAGAGAAAGTAGCGTGTATCCGTAAGATACTTTGAATGTTTTTAAAGATACGACGAGCAGCGGAAGCAAAAGTCAAGAAGGCAAAATAACTAAGGTGTCGCTTGCTCTATATGTATGTGTGTGTGTGTGTGTGTGTGTCTGTGTGTGTTGGGGAACACTAATGCGTGTAATATGCCACACACGTAGCCAACTATTAACTAAAATGAAGGCGACACAAGAAACTGAGAAATGACATACACATATAACACTGAGCAGAACATAACAGAACAGAGCCTACATTTAGGGGCATAGAGGTTGCAACAACTGAAACGGAAATAAGTATGGAAATGGAGACGGATCGTAAATATCAGAGCAACACATACAAATGCAAGCAAAAGGCAGAAGCAACAGTCGCAAAAAAAAAGAAAAATGAAACCAGAGAAAAGCAGAGCAGAAAAAAAAACCGAAAAGAAAATAAAAACATATTTAGAAAAAAAAGAGCAACAAAAAAAAGTTGGAGAAGAAGCAGCAGCAGCAGCAGAGCAAGAAAAGAAGTAAGAAGCAGTAGCAGTAGCAGCAGCAGTAGAAGCAGTAGCAGCAGCAGTAGAAGCAGTAGCAGTAGCAACAGCAGTAGAAGCAGCAGTAGAAGCAGCAGTAGCAGCAGCAGTAACAGTAGCAGCAGTAGCAACAGCAGCAGCAGGGAAGCATAACAACTGAGCTACGTTTGTCATTTGTAACAGATGCGAGATTCAGGCCCACAATTGTCTAGTAGTATTAGCAGGGGGTGGGGGGGCGCAAATAGGAAGTCAGGGAAAGGGCACTGAGAACTAGAGAAATGGCAAACGGGAACTGACTCTGCTGCCTAACTACCTTCCCCCCCTTCCCCCCTTTTCCCACATTCACACTTTTTTCTGCTATGTTTCATGCCTGTGGTAATTGGGCATAGATATTCACAGTGTTTCATATACAAAGTCTATACTTAGTCGATATAGCTATCTCTCTCTCTCTTACACTCTTCCGCACTCTTTCTCACTCTCACTCACACTCATTGCTCTCTTTCTTCCCTCACACTACCCCTCCTCTCGCTCTACCATCACTCTATGTATTGTCTGCCTAAAGTTCTCTGCCTATTTACTGCTTGCCGCACACTTCTTTGCTTGCCACACTGATGCCACACTACCAACACACTCTCAACAGTGGCAGTGCCACGCACTTTAGTGAAATGTCGCTTGGTAATTGCGACCAAAGATAAGCGCTTTATTACCGATTCACTGGCTTTTATCGCATTTTAATAACTCACGAAATGCGGCAAGCGATATTTTTTACGTTATGTTTGACGTTTCCGTTACGTTGCTATTGCCGTTACACGTTATACGTTACGACGTTACGTTACTTTATTTTTTTGAATTACGTCTTTTTGAATACGTTACGTTTTTATGTTCAAGTTAACGTTGCGTTTTGCGTGCGCGTGTTCGCGAACTGTTGTCGGCGCGTGCCAATGCACAACTGAACAATACAAAAAATTTGAAACTGAAACCGAAACCGAAAGCTAAATGCTGAAGTTTTACTGATGCCGACGCTGACGTTAATGTTGATGTTAACGTTGACTTTGACGTTGCCGTGCTGTGCGTTGTAACTGAACTGAACCCGACAACGTCTGCTGCTGCTTTAAACGTCTGTTAACCGAGCAAAACTTAGCGATGCGTCGTCTAACGTTTTGGGCCACACAGCACGAAGCCGAAACCAAAAAAAACCCGAATACCCAATGCCGATTGCCGCATGCCGAAACAGCTGCAGCTGTTTACCAATACCCATACAACACACACACACACACACACATAGAGAGAGTGTGGGCGTTCAATGTTGTTGTTCACTTGCATTTAGCAAACGGCGAAGCATAAGCACTGAAAAAAACGGAAATGCGTGCCGTACCCCAAAGTAACATCATCATACAGTGATTCGAGTCGCATTAGAAAAAAAAAAGGTCTTCGAAATGTGAGTGGCTGTGGCTCTGGGTAAGCTTTGCCCCTTGCTACTCAACGGGGCAAGTGCTTGAGTTAATCAGCTGAAATTTTGCTATACTAACTGACGGTTGATTCTTGAGTAGCTATAGAATATGCATATCTTATGATATTATATATACAGTATGGCCATTGAAATATACTTAAGCGATTCTGCATAGTACTATGGGACTATTCTTGCATTTTTACAGCATAAATTTAATTTAAGCGAATTGATAATAAATAATAATAGATCCTACAAAATAGCAGTATAATTATGAAAGAAAAAATGAGAAAAGAAGTTGAAGAAATTGTTAGAAATAAGAAAAAAATAATGAAAGTTAAATAGTAGTAGATAATAGTAGTAGGTGTTGTGGCAGTAATTGAAATAGTAGTAGAATTTGTACATTAAAATTATAATGTAGAAATATTAATAAAAAAATATATATTAATTAAATTAAATAAATATTAATAAAAATATTAATAAAATATTAATAAAAATTGTTGTAGAAATATTAATAAAAATAATGATGAAAATAAAAATAGTAGCAGCAGAAGTAGTAGAAGTTATTACTAATAACAATGCAAATAGTAGTAGAAATAATGTACAAAATTAACAGTAAGTATAGTGCTAGAATATAGTAGTAGAAATATGAATAGTAGTAAAAATAGTATTATAAAAAAGTAATAGTACTAGAAATAGTAGTAGGAAAAGTAGTAGAAATAGTTGTAGTATATTTATCTAGAAATCCTAGTAGTAGAAGTAATTAGTAATAGTAGAAATAGTAATAAGAAAAAAAAATAGTAATAAAAATTATAGTAGGAAAAGTAGTAAAAATAGTAGTAGTAAAAATAGTAGTAAATATAATAGTAGAAATAGTATTCCAAATAGTAGTAGAAATAGTAATGAGAAAAATTAAATACAAAAATTTAAAAAAAAAATAGTAGATAAGTAGAATAGTAGTAAAATAGTAGTAGTAATAGTAGTAAAAATAGTAGTAAAAATAGTAGTAGTAAAAATAGTAGTAGAAATAGTAGTAGTAAAAATAGTAGTAGAAATAGTATTCAAAATAGTAGTAGAAATAGTAATGAGAAAAATTAAATACAAAAATTTAAAAAAAAAGTAGTAGAAATAGTAGTAGTAATAGTAGTAAAAATAGTAGTAGTAATAGTAGTAAAAATAGTAATAAGAAATAGTAGTAGTAAAAATAGTAGTAGAAATTTTAGTAAAATTAGTTGCAGAAATAGTACTAAGAAAAATGATTAGAAATAGTAATGAGAAAAATTAAATTCAAAAATTTTTTAAAAAAAAAAAGTAGTAAAAATAGTAGTAGAAATAGTAGTAAATATAGTAGTAAAAATAGTAGCAGTAATAGTAGTTAAAAATTAGTAAAATTGTAGTAGAATTAGTAGAAGAAATAGTACAAAAAATGATTAGAAATAGTAGTAGGAAAAGTAGTAAAAATAGTAGTAAGAAAAATTAGTGGAAATAGTAGTATTAAAAATAATAAAAATGTACATAAATACTATAATTCGTAAAAAAAAAATTGAGTAAAAATAGTAGTAAAAATAGTACTGAAAATAGTAGTAAAAATATTAGCTGAAAAAATAGTAGTAGCAACACTTAAGGTAAACAGTTTAAAATTCAAAAATCAAAGCATATAAAAAAGCTATAAAAATGTGCACTTAGTAGCAGAAAAATACTTAGTAGTAGTAGAAAAATACTTAGTACTAACTGCTGCATTGCTGCTGCAACAAAAGCAAACAATGAGACGAGAAGGTATAGACACATACATACATACATACATACATACATACATACGCGTACATATCATAAGCCAAACAATGTAAGTTTCATTGTTTTCAAATGCATAAAGTTCTTTACATATATAACAACATATTTATACTCGGTGCCCTTTGGGAACCAAGAGTATATTGGGTTAGTGACAAGAGCAAATGTATGTAACACCCATAAGGAGGCGTGGCCGACCCCATAAAGTATATATATTCTGACT
The DNA here is from genome assembly GCA_037044475.1 of Zaprionus obscuricornis. Classification (NCBI taxonomy): domain Eukaryota; kingdom Metazoa; phylum Arthropoda; class Insecta; order Diptera; family Drosophilidae; genus Zaprionus; species Zaprionus obscuricornis. The sequence goes on from JBAMBR010002729.1 coordinate 78,839, forward strand.
CAGGATCAACAGCCGAGTCGATTGGAGCATGTCCGTCTGTCCGTCTGTCCGTCTGTCCGTCTGTCCGTCTGTACGTCCGTATGAACACACAGATCTCGGAGACTATAAGAGATAGAGACTTAATTTTTTTTGCATAGTGTTTGTAGTGTTTGCAGGCAGATCAAGTTTATTTTGGATTTTTGCCACGCCCCCCTCCGCCTCCACAAATCGATGAAAACCATTTTGAACACACCACTTCACCCACACCCAGTCAAGCTACAGCACTGAATTTTGGTACAAAGTTAGAATATGTTTATCTGGACGTTGTGTACAAATTTGGTACAGATCGGATAATAAACATGGAAGTTATTCACATTTCAAATTTCAAAAGTTGAGAGGCGTACGCTTGCTTGCTGTTCTCACCCCAAACGACGGCAACATTTTTTCACACTTGTGAAGAGCGTGGCTCAGTGGTTAGAGGGTTGAACTCGCGTGCATGAGGTCCGCGGTTCGATTCCCGAGACGATTTTTTTTTTAATTTTTTTTTTTTAAATTTTTTTTTTATATTAACTTAAAATTGGCGAGTGCGCAGCACGAGCAAAATAAATATATAATATAACTTTGGGCACCGAGTATTATATAGTCGAGCACACTCGACTATAACTTTCTTACTTGTTTTTTTTTGTCTTGTTGTTGTTGGGCATCGTTAATTGGGTTTCCCCACTGTGTGCAGTCGGGGCTGTCGTTCAGCTTGAGTTCAAAGTCAGCAGCAGTATCAGCATCAAGCGTCAGTGGCAGCGACAGCGACAGCAGCAACAGCAGCAGAGCAGCATTAGCCTGAGTTCAGTTTTTGCGCAAATTAGCTGCCTGCTCGGCCGTTTGTCATTGCTGCAACAGCAGCAGTAGCAGCAGCAGCAGCTAAGCTAGTTTTGCCAGGCCATGCCCAAAGGTCCCCAACGTCAACCCAGCATCAACACACACACACACACATACGCGCTGGCAGCATTCACTGTTTGCTGTACCCCTTTATAAACTTCAGCTGCATGTAGTAGTAGGAGTAGTGGCAGCTGTGGCATGGGGTTTGGGGTAGCAGGCAGCGTCAGTGCGTTGTGCAAAAACCTTCTGCTGCCAGTTAGTTGCAGCAGCAAATCATTGCCGACTTTTGTGCGCAAATATTTACGGCAAAGTCAACCCGACGACTGTTTGAGTGGCAGCTGCTGTTGCTCTTGCTGCGTGGGAGTTACTCCTGCTGTTGCTGTGTCTCAGTCTAAGACAAAGGCATGCGACAACAACAACAGCAAGCAGAAGAAGAAGAGGAAGCTGTCAGTGCGACAAACATACAACGCACAAAGTACACACAATGCGACATTAGCTCGTCGTCAGGTCAGCCAACACATGTCTCTTTCTCTCTCGCTCACACACACACACACACGCCTGCTTTAACTGCTTTAGCCCATTCTCTGCATCTGTGTGTGTGTGTGAGTGTGTGTGACCTCTAAACAAAAGTCGTGTGCGCTTGTTAAGTAGCAGCAACGCGCGTCGCATTCGCCTCTTTTTTTTTTTTTATTTGTTGTTTTTCAGCTGTAGGGACATGCTGCCAATGCTGCCACTGGGGAGCAGCATATAACATATATATACGTATGTGTGTGTCTGTGTGTGTGTGTGTGTAGACATTGCTGTACATATGTCTTGTTGGCAAATTAATTTATAAACAACAATTGACATTGAGCTAAAATGTAAATATGCCGTTGAGAATGGTTTGCCGTGCATTAAAATTTCAAGCGCCTCGTCCTTAGTTCACATCTGCAAACCGGCAAAAAAAAATTTACATATTATATATATATATATTATATATATGTATGTGTGTGTGTCTGTGTGTGTGTGCGCGTGACCCCATAACTGTCTCCCAGTGTGTGTCTCTGTGTCTGTGTCTCTGTGTGTTACTTACTCACTGCGTGTAGCTTTTCAGCTGTCTGTCTCTGTCTCTCTCTCTCTCTCTCTCTCTCTGTCTCTCTCTCTCTCTCACACATACACTCTGCTGTCTGTCTGTTTGTCTTTTACCTCAGCTTGGCATTTATTTAGCCAACGTTAACAACACGCAACCTGACGTTGCACTTAAGCAAATAAGCCAGCAAAATGTTATCTTCTCTCTCTCTTTTACTATCTCTCTCTCTCTCTCTCACTCACTTACACACACACACACTCAGACATTGCGTAGTTTTTGCGTAGCTCGACAAACTTAAATGTCAAATTTGTTGTAGCACCTGGCGGCCGGCATCACACGTTGCGTATACGTAACAAATGCCAAAACATTTGTTGACTCATTTTCTAGCAGCAAACAAAAAAAGAAATTTGTATGGCACATGGCAGTTCAAACAAAACTTTTTTGCAACTATATATATATATATATATATATATATGAGTTGCATGAGTTGCAATTAGAGCGAGATAGATAGATAGCTTGGCTGTCAGAGAACATTTTTGGGATTTGTTTGTTCACAGAGTAAACTAATTCTCAAATTCCAATTTCAATTGCATTGCATTGTCAAGTCTTTGACCCTCAACTTGCCTAACATACACTCACTCTCTCTCTCTCTCTCTGTCTCTGTGTCTCTTTCACTCGGTCATGTCACGTGTTTGTATATGCTGACAGTGACAGCAAATACAAACACGTGACATGACCGAGTGAAAGAGACACAGAGACAGAGAGAGAGAGAGAGAGAGAGTGAATGTTAGGCAAGTTGAGGGTCAAAGACTTGACAATGCAATGCAATTGAAATTGGAATTTGAGAATTAGTTTTACTCTGTGAACAAACAAATCCCAAAAATGTTCTCTGACAGCCAAGCTATCTATCTATCTCGCTCTAATTGCAACTCATGCAACTCATATTATATATATATATATATATATATAGTTGCAAAAAAGTTTTGTTTTAACTGCCATGTGCCATACAAATTTCTTTTTTTGTTTGCTGCTAGAAAATGAGTCAACAAATGTTTTGGCATTTGTTACGTATACGCAACGTGTGATGCCGGCCGCCAGGTGCTACAACAAATTTGACATTTAAGTTTGTCGAGCTACGCAAAAACTACGCAATGTCTGAGTGTGTGTGTGTGTAAGTGAGTGAGAGAGAGAGAGAGAGATAGTAAAAGAGAGAGAGAAGATAACATTTTGCTGGCTTATTTGCTTAAGTGCAACGTCAGGTTGCGTGTTGTTAACGTTGGCTAAATAAATGCCAAGCTGAGGTAAAAGACAAACAGACAGACAGCAGGAGTGTATGTGTGAGAGAGAGAGAGACAGAGAGAGAGAGAGAGAGAGAGAGACAGAGACAGACAGCTGAAAAGCTACACGCAGTGAGTAAGTAACACACAGAGACACAGACACAGAGACACACACTGGGAGACAGTTATGGGGTCACGCGCACACACAGAGAGACACACACACATACATATATATAATATATATATATATAATATGTAAATTTTTTTTTGCCGGTTTGCAGATGTGAACTAAGGACGAGGCGCTTGAAATTTTAATGCACGGCAAACCATTCTCAACGGCATATTTACATTTTAGCTCAATGTCAATTGTTGTTTATAAATTAATTTGCCAACAAGACATATGTACAGCAATGTCTACACACACACACAGAGAGACACACACATACGTATATATGTTATATGCTGCTCCCCAGTGGCAGCATTGGCAGCATGTCCCTACAGCTGAAAAACAACAAATAAAAAAAAAAAAAGAGGCGAATGCGACGCGCGTTGCTGCTACTTAACAAGCGCACACGACTTTTGTTTAGAGGTCACACACACTCACACACACACACAGATGCAGAGAATGGGCTAAAGCAGTTAGAGCAGGCGTGTGTGTGTGTGTGTGAGCGAGAGAGAAAGAGACATGTGTTGGCTGACCTGACGACGAGCTAATGTCGCATTGTGTGTACTTTGTGCGTTGTATGTTTGTCGCACTGACAGCTTCCCTCTTCTTCTTCTTGCTGTTGTTGTTGTCGCATGCCTTTGTCTGTAGACTGAGACACAGCAGCAGTAACTCCCACGCAGCAAGAGCAACAGCAGCTGCCACTCAAACAGTCGTCGGGTTGACTTTGCCGTAAATATTTGCGCACAAAAGTCGGCAATGATTTGCTGCTGCAACTAACTGGCAGCAGAAGGTTTTTGCACAACGCACTGACGCTGCCTGCTACCCCAAACCCCATGCCACAGCTGCCACTACTACTACTACTACATGCAGCTGAAGTTTATAAAGGGGTACAGCAAACAGTGAATGCTGCCAGCGCGTATGTGTGTGTGTGTGTGTTGATGCTGGGTTGACGTTGGGGACCTTTGGGCATAGCCTGGCAAAACTAGCTTAGCTGCTGCTGCTGTAGCTGCTACTGCTGCTGCTATTGCAGCAATGACAAACGGCCGAGCAGGCAGCTAATTTGCGCAAAAACTGAACTCAGGCTAATGCTGCTCTGCTGCTGCTGTCGCTGTCGCTGCAACTGACGCTTGATGCTGATACTGCTGCTGACTTTGAACTCAAGTCTGAAACGACAGCCCCGACCTGCACACAGTGGGGAAACCCAATTAAGCGATGCCCAACAACAACAAGACAAAAAAAAACAAGTTCAGAAAAGTTATAGTCGAGTGCTGCTCGACGATACAATACTCGGTGCCCCAAAGTTATACTATATATTTATTTTGCTCGTGCTGCGCACTCGCCAATTTTAAGTTAATATAAAAAAAAAATTTAAAAAAAAAAAATTTAAAAAAAAAATCGTCTCGGGAATCGAACCGCGGACCTCATGCACGCGAGTTCAACCCTCTAACCACTGAGCCACGCTCATAACAAGTGTGAAAAAATGTTGC